>BOPN01003303.1:62500-65000 GCA_017312705.2 Penaeus japonicus | reverse complement strand
ATAGATGGGAAGCAATATGCGGAGAGGAATACTCGAGGAGGATTACCCAGGAAGGAATTAGTGGGGAGGAATAATCGGGGGATAAATCCTCGGGGAAGAATATTTGGGAAGAACTACTAGGTAAGGAGGAGGAATACTCGAAGAGGAGGAATACTTGAGGAGAAGAAATACTAGGTGAGGAGAAATACTCGAGAAGGAAAAATATTCGGGGAGGAGAAATACTCGTGGAGGAGGAATACTCAGTAAGGAGGAATACTCGAGGAGGAAAAATACTCGGGAAAGAATACTTTGGAAGAACTACTCGGTAAGGAGGAATACTCGAGGAGGAGGAATACTAGGTGAGGAGAAATACTCGAGGAGGAGAAATACTCGGGAAAGAATACTTTGGAAGAACTACTCGGTAAGGAGGAATACTCGAGGAGGAGGAATACTAGGTGAGGAGAAATACTCGATGAGGAGAAATACTAGGTGAGGAAAAATACTCGGGAAAGAATACTTTGGAAGAACTACTCGGTAAGGAGGAATGCTCGAGGAGGAGGAATACTAGGTGAGGAGAAATACTCGATGAGGAGGAGAAATACTCGGGAAAGAATACTTTGGAAGAACTACTCGGTAAGGAGGAGGAATACTCGAGGAGGAGGAATACTAGGTGAGGAGAAATACTCGATGAGGAGGAGAAATACTCGGGAAAGAATACTTTGGAAGAACTACTCGGTAAGGAGGAGGAATACTCGAGGAGGAGGAATACTTGGTAAGGAGGAGGAATACTCGAGGAGGAGAAATACTCGGTGAGCAAAACTAAGAGCGATAGAGGGTGCAAGAAGCGCATTACGTCCGTTGCTGTTACACATGAGCGGCTTCACTGAACGGATCGGGGAGACAACGCGAGGAAGGTAAATCACGAGGGCGACGAGTGAAAAGGAAGAGGAGGAGGAAGAGGAGGAGGAAGAGGAGGAGGAAGAGGAAGAGAAAAAAAGAGGAGGTGGGAGGTGGGAGGAGGGGGTTGGGGAGGGGGAGATGGGAGGTAGAGGGGAGGAGGGGGATGGGGAGGGGGAGATGGGAGGAGAAGGAGAGAGGGAGGATAAAAGAGAATGAGTGAGAAAGAGAGAGAGAGAGAGAGAGAGAGAGAGAGAGAGAGAGAGAGAGAGAGAGAGAGAGAGAGAGAGAGAGAGAGAGAGAGAGAGAGAGAGAGAATGAGAGAGAAGAATGAGAAAGCAAGAGCAAAAGGTTAAGGCAAGGGGCTGAAGGGGAGACAGCAGGATAGAGAGGATGGGGGGGGGAGGCCGAGGACATAAGGATAGGGGAAGAAGGAGGGAAAGGAAATAACATCAATAAAGTGTCAGAAGAGAACCATAAATGCGACAGGATGCAAGAAGTGGGAGGAGGACGAAGGCGGAGGGAGAGGGGGAGGAGAGGAGAGTAAGAGAAGGAGAGGAGAAGAGGAGGAGAGGAGAGAGGGAGGAGAGGAGAGTGGGGTGGAGAAGAGGAGGAGGAGAGGAGAGTAAGAGAAGGAGAGGGAAAGAGGAGGAGAGGAGAGTGGGATGGAGAAGAGGAGGAGGGTAAGAGGAGGAGAGAAGGGAGAGGAGGAGGAGGAGAGAATGAAGAGGATAAGAAGGAGAGAGGGCAGAGGATGAGGAGGAGAGGAGGAGAGGAGAGAAGGAAGAAGATGAAGAGGAGAGAAGGAAGAGGAGGAAAAGGAAAAAAAGGAAGAGAAGGAGAAAAGGAAGAGAAGGAGAGAATAAGAAGAGAGGAGGAGGAGGAGGAGGAGGAAGAGGGTGTTGGCCCAGACGTCTCTTGATCTTCGTCCTCGCTCGTTGACTCCATCACATGCATGAAGGGCGTCAATCAGCACTTTTTTAATTGATCGTCATCATCAACGGACTGATCAAAGGTTGACGGCGTCGTTTAGGCAATTATTGACAACGTGATCGCTTTTTCTCACTGACTCATTCCGTGCACACGCGTCTACACATCTATTGCGTTCATATACGTGTAAATAGATAGAGGGCAAATGCACGTACACTTGCACAAATGTGTTACAGAACTATAAATAAACACAAGTCGCTTACAAAAAAAGACACATGTACACACACGCACGCACACACACACACATCCTTTCACACACAGCACATAGAATGACGCATGAACCGCCTCCCTCACCAACACATAAACACAAACACATAAATCTCTTAGACCGCAAATAACCCTCCCCTCCCTCCCCTCCCTCCCCTTCCCTCCCTTATCACCCCCCATACCCCTATCTACCCTCTCCCTCACCCTCATCCTCTTTTACCTCCCCCCCCTCCTACGCCTACCCCCTGACACCTTACCCCGTCCCCGTTACCCAAACCCCCCTCTTTTCTTGATTCCTTATGCTCCCTCCCCCCCTCCTTCCCTAAATCCTCCTTCCCTCCACCCTTTACCCTCATCTTCTTTCCCTCCTCCTTCCCTCCCTCCTTCCCACCCCCCTGAATCCCTCCTCCTTCCCTCCCTCCTTCCC
>BOPN01003303.1:50000-57500 GCA_017312705.2 Penaeus japonicus | reverse complement strand
CACCTCACCACACATCCTCACCATATCCACATCCCCAACACATCACCACAAACCCCAGCACCAAATCCCCATGCATTCCCCACAACATCATCAATTCCCCCCCCCCCTCATTCTCCCCACCACATCACCCACCCTCCCCACCACATCGCCCACCCACCACCACATCGCCCACCCTCCCCACCACATCACCCCTCCACCTTCCCCACCACATCGTCCCTCCACCTTCCCCACCACATCGTCCCTCCACCTTCCCCACCACACCCCTCCACCTTCCCCACCACATCACCCCTCCACCCTCCCCACCACACCCTCCACCATCCCCCACCCCCCCTCGCCGCAATCCCCAACCACCGCGACGCGACCGAGCTCCATCAGCAACCACAGCAGAGGAGGGCGGGAGCGACGTCAACGGCAGCGCCAACAGTGCCAACAGTGCCAACGGGGCCAACGGGGCCACCAGTAGCAACAGCAGCGGCGGCACACCCAAACACACACACGCACACGCACACGCACACACACACACACACACACACAAACACACTACCAACACACACACACACACACACACACACACACACACACACACACACACACACACACACACACACACACACACACACACACACACACACACACACACACACACACACACACACACACACACACACACACACACACACACACACACACAGACACACACACACACGCGCACACACACACACACACACACACACACACACACACACACACACACACACACACACACACACACACACACACACACACACACACACACACACACACACACACACACACACACACACACACACACACACACACACACACACACACACACGCGCACGCACACTGCACCGATGGGGACGTCATCAACGCACAAACACAATGAATGGGGATGAATAATGAATTCGCTCCCGGCTGTCCAGGTCCACATTCCATTCGCTGGATTGTTTCATTCATTGTGAGGGAGGGAGGGAGGGAGGGAAGGAGGGAGGGCCGCTCCTGCTGTGGGGGCTGGGGTGTGGGGGCTGGCATATAGGGACTAGGAGGTGGGGACTGGGATATAGGGACTAGGATGTGGACAATAGGATGGGGGCTGGGATGTGGGGGCTGGGAGGTGGATATAGAGGCTGGGAGGTGGGGACTGCAATGTGGGGGCTGGGGTGTGGGGACTGGGAGGTAGGGACTAGGATATAGGGACTAGGAGGTGGGCAATGGGGTGTGGGGGCTGGGAGATGGGGACTAGGATGTGGGGGCTGGGAGATGGGGACTAGGAGGTGGCCAATGGGGTGTGGGACTAGGAGGTGGGCAATGGGGTGTGGGGCCGGGAGGTGGGGGCTGGAATATGGGGACTAGGAGGTGGGGGCTGGGATATAGGGACTAGGATGTGGGGGCTGGGATATGGGGAATAGGAGGTGGGGACTGAAATCTGGGGGCTGGGATATGAGGACTAGGAGGTGTATGTTTTTCTCCTTTTCTTCTTACTTATCATTTCTCACCTTCTCCCCCACCATTTCCTCTTCATTCCACCCTTTCTGTCTCCCTCGTTTTCCTCTCCTTCCCCCTCCGCCTCCTTCTCTCCTTCCTTTTCCTCTTCATTCTATCCTTCCTACCTCCCTCCTCTTCCTCTTCATTCCAACCTCCATGTCCCCGTTTGTGCCTCTCTCCTTCTCCTGCTCATTCTCTTCCTCCCTTTCTCCCCCTCATCCATGTTCCCGTCTGTGCCTTTCTCCTTCTCCTGTTCATTCTCTTCCTCCCTTTCTCCCCTTCATCCATGTCTTCCCTCCCCCCTTTCTCTCCCTTCTTACCATGATCTTGCTGCTAAATAATCCATCCTAAGGGATCACATCGCCTTACCTGGAAGAAAGAGAAAATAATTAATATAAAACTGGACACGAATGACGGACACGTGAATAGAGAGATAGATATGTAGTTGGACAGATAGATGGACGCGTAGATAGGTAGTTGGACAGATAAATGGACAGATAGACGGATGGTTGCTCAGATAAATGGACAGATAGATAGATAGGTAAATAGACAGACAGATAGATGGTTGGGCAGATAGATGAATACTCGCAAGTAAAAATAAACCTTAAAACAAAATCATAAAACAAAAGATAACAAATAAAGGTAAAAAAAAAAGTTCGCTACGTTACACAAGTCGGCCACGAGGAAGGAAGGCAAAGAAAGGGCGAGGCGGTTGTAAGGGGGAAAAAATCGAACATTATTTACATCTTGGCAACTGCACACAAGGGAGTTGCCAGACGCGCTAGGATCGTTATTTCTCATTCTTCGCGAGTGACCGGTCTGGTCTGGCTGGACTCCTTCAGTTTCTTGGAGCACGTGTGGCCGTCGGGGCTTGAAAGACGCCGTCTCTGCTGGAGGTGGTTGGGTGGGTCGGTAGGTGGGTATAGGTGGGTGGGAAGAGTACGAATTCCCGCGGAAAATTAAATTAATTATTGTTTCAGCAGATGGATGTAAACGCATCGGGCTGGCTGGCGCGCCAAGACGTTAGAGGAATCTTAATTCAGAGAAAAATTGTCTCGTTCCGAATTTCCCACCTCGGCCTCCTTCTAATGGCACTTTCTTCCAACTTTTCATTTCCTTTCCTCTCCTCTCTCTTCCTCTCCATTTCCCCCTTCCTCCTCCACTTCTTCGCACATAGAGAAACGAATGTGAAAATAACCAAAAAACAAAAGAGGGACTCATTCAACATTACGAAAAGATATAATAAAAAAATATAAATAAATAAATAAATAAATATATATATATATTTGGTTTCTCAAAGTCTTAAAAAAATGGCAGCCATATTTCAAAAGCTAGTCACTCCAATTTCCTGTTTGCACTTAGCCTTAATGGGTTACCATGAACCACTCCTGGGAGAGGGGGGAGGGGAGAGGGTGGGGTAGGGATGCTGAAGTGTGAGGTCGTCCTCAAGTGTGAGCAATGAGAAGACGTGAAGGGTGGCGGAGAGGCCGCCCACTTTTTAATGAGGCCAAAAATATACCTCGAAAGAAAAGAGTTTGGCAAAAAAATAAATAAATACACAAATAAATAAATAATACAAAAAAAACATTTTCTCCCCATAATTAATAATCGTACCAATAGACCTTTTTTCAAAAATAATTAACTAATTAACAAACTAGAGTAAATGAGTTCATAATTAAAGCTCGCATCATCAATAATAAAACACGAGTGAATAACAACCTCTTTAATTTCCCAAAGGTCTTTCATCAGGGAGAAATGTCAACAGAGAAACGGAGCAGCTTTTCGTAAAAAAGAAAGAAAAAAAAAAAGGAAACGCAGAAAGAAGAAATGAAATAAATCAAGGAAAAAAGACAAGTATGTAACAAAGACAAATTACAAACAAGCAAATAAAAGACAAAAACAAAACAAAACAGACAAATGACAACACAACTGACAAATAAAACAACAAATGAAAGACAAATAACAGACAAGAAAATAACAAGACAAAGTACCACAAAGACCAAACAGGCAAATCAAAGACAAAGAACAAAGACAAATAACAGACAAGAAAATAACAAGACAAAGTACCACAAAGACCAAACAGGCAAATCAAAGACAAAGAACAAAGACAAATAACAGACAAGAAAATAACAAGACAAAGTACCACAAAGACCAAACAGGCAAATCAAAGACAAAGAACACAGACAAATAACAGACAAGAAAATAACAAGACAAAGAACCACAAAGACCAAACAGGCAAATCAAAGACAAAGAACACAGACAAATAACAGACAAGAAAATAACAAGACAAAGAACCACAAAGACCAAACAGGCAAATCAAAGACAAAGAACACAGACAAATAACAGACAAGAAAATAACAAGACAAAGAACCACAAAGACCAAACAGGCAAATCAAAGACAAAGAACACAGACAAATAACAGACAGGTAAGCCAATATCGGAGAAACAAAAGACCGAGCGAGACAAGACAATAACAATAAACGTAACACAAACACGTGGAATCAACAAACGCCACATGGGGGGAGGGGGGGGCGAGAGGCGAGATCAAGACGTTGCAAATTAAGATGAAAGAGAAAAGAAACGAAAAGAAACGAAACGAAAAGAAAAAAAAATAGAAAAAAGAAGACTGGTGAAGGGAAATGAAAACACAGGCAAGAGAGACGGACAAACAAAGGAGCAGACACACGAAGTAAACACACGAAACTCGAGGAGAGAAAGAGAGAGTAAACAGAGGAGAAAATTACCAGGCAAAAAAAAAAAAAAAAAAAAAGAAAAAAGAAAGAAAACGGGAAAAAAAACGAAAAAGAACTAGACGATAGAGAAAGGTGAGTGGGTTGTAACTCTCGCGGACCTCAGTTAGTCAGTTCATTCATCGGCGAGAGAGAGAGAGAGAGAGAGAGAGAGAGAGAGAGAGAGAGAGAGAGAGAGAGAGAGAGAGAGAGAGAGAGAGAGAGAGAGAGAGAGAGAGAGAGAGAGAGAGAGAGAGAGAGAGGGAGAGAGAGAGAAAGGGGGGGGAGCAGAAGGAGGAGCAGGAGGAAGAAGAGGAGGAAGAAGAAGAGCAGCAGGAGAGAGAAGGAGGAGGAGGAGAGAGGAGAGAGGAGGAGAGAGGAGGAGCAGCAGCAGGAGGAAAGAGTAGGAGGAGGAGCAGCAGCAGCAGGAGAGAGGAGAGAGGAGGAAGAAGAGAAAAGGGAGAACCAGCAGGAGGAGGAGAGAGGAAGGGACGCAGAACCAGTATATATCGGAAGGCAATGGCCGAAAATGGTTTTCAGGAACACGTTTCTTGCAATCATCGCTTGAGACAAAGAGGAGGAGAAATGGAGGAAGAGACAAGCAGGAGGGGGAGGTGGAGGAGGAGGAAAAAGGTGAGGGAATGGAGAAAGGGAAGGGGAGGAGATTGGGAGGAAGAGGAGAAAGGGAAGAGGAGGAGAAAAGGAGGAAGAGACAAGGAGGAGGGGGAGGTGGAGGAGGAGGAAAAAAGGTGAAGAAATGGAGAAAGGGAAGGGGAGGAGATTGGGAGGAAGAGGAGAAAGGGAAGGGGAGGAAAAAGGAGGAAGAGACAAGGAGGAGGGGGAGGTGGAGGAGGAGGAAAAAAGGTGAAGAAATGGAGAAAGGGAAGGGGAGGAGATTGGGAGGAAGAGGAGAAAGGGAAGGGGAGGAAAAAGGAGGAAGAGACAAGGAGGAGGGGGAGGTGGAGGAGGAGGAAAAAAGGTGAAGAAATGGAGAAAGGGAAGGGGAGGAGATTGGGAGGAAGAGGAGAAAGGGAAGGGGAGGAAAAAGGAGGAAGAGACAAGGAGGAGGGGGAGGAGGAGGAGGAGGAAAAAGGTGAAGAAATGGAGAAAGGGAAGGGGAGGAGATTGAGAGGAAGAAAGAAAAATAAGAAAAGTAATAAAACTAAAAATAAAATGAAAATAAAAAAATAGAAAAAAGACAAAAAGAAAAAAAGGAAAAAAAGAAAAGAAAAATAGCTGCAGCAGGAGAGCACACAAGAGTAAAATTAAGCACAACGAGGAAATGAATAAAGATAAAGCGGAATAAAAACAGGCGATAAGACAGGTCAGCTGGAGGGGAGAAACCGATAACAAAGAGAGGTCAACAGCAGAGGAACCAACGAACAAAGGAAGAACGAAATAACAAAAGATAACAAATAGAAGGGGAGGGGAAGAAAACGGATATAAACACAAAATATACAAAAATCTATATATAGATATAATGAGAAACAGAAGTAAAGGTGAATAAACAAATAGAAAATAACACAACAGAGTGAGAGAGAGAGTGAGAGAGAGAGAGAGAGAGCGAGAGAGAAGAGAGAGAGAGAGAGCGAGAGAGAGAGAGAGAGAGAGAGAGAGAGAGAGAGAGAGAGAGAGAGAGAGAGAGAGAGAGAGAGAGAGAGAGAGAGAGAGAGAGAGAGAGAGAGAGAGAGAGAGAGAGTGAGAGAGAGAGAGAGAGAGAGAGAGAGAGAGAGAGAGAGAGAGAGAGAGAGAGAGAGAGAGAGAGAGAGAAAGAGAGAGAGAGATAAAGAGAGAGAGAAAGAGAAAGAGAGAGAGAAAGAGAGAGAGAAAGAGAAAGAGAGAGAGAAAGAGAAAGAAAGAAAGAAAGAAAGAGAGAGAGAGAGAGAGAGAGAGAGAGAGAGAGAGAGAGAGAGAGAGAGAGAGAGAGAGAGAGAGAGAAAGAGAGATAGAAAGACTTTTTTTTACTTTGACGAGTTTATTGAGATAAGTAATTACGTACAGAGAGAGAGAGAGAGAGAGAGAGAGAGAGAGAGAGAGAGAGAGAGAGAGAGAGAGAGAGAGAGAGAGAGAGAGAGAGAGAGAGAGAGAGAGGAGAGGAGAGGAGAGGAGAGGAGAGGAGAGGAGAGGAGAGGAGAGGAGAGAGAGAGAGAGAGGAGAGGATGGGAAAGGAGGGGAGAGGAGAGGAGGGGAGAGGAAAGAGAGAGAGAGAGACTTTTTTTTACTTTGACGAGTTTATTGAGATAAGTAATTACGTAGAGAGAGAGGAGAGGAGAGGAGAGGAGAGGAAGAGAGAGAGAAGAGAGGGGGAGAGGGAGAGAGAGAGAGAGAGAGAGAGAGAGAGAGAGAGAGAGAGAGAGAGGAGAGGAGAGGAGAGGAGAGGAGAGAAGAGAGGAGAGAAAGAGGAACTGAAAAAAGGAAGCAAAATAGAGGGAGACGAGAAGAGAATACAAGACGACAAGACAAGAGAGGAGACGAAAAAAGAAAAGAAAAGAAGAGAAGAACGAAAAGAAAAAGAGAAGAAGAAGAGAAGAAGAAAACCGAAGGAAAAAAAAAAAATAATAATAATAAAAAAAAGCAAAAACAAAAAAAGTCGCGAAAAAGCTAAACACACAATCCCCATCCGGAAGAAGCCGAGAAGCACACAGGAACCCAAACGAGCTTAAACAGCCAGCCAAGCCGAAGCCCCGGGGCGATTGCAGACTGGCAACATGCAACAACTTCCCCGTTGCCGCCGCGAGCGAGTCATCCTTCAGAAGCCTTAGCGATGTCTCACCGTAATGGCTTTACCACCCACACGTGACTGCCTCGTGACGTCATCGGCTAACATGCAGGGAGGCAGGGGGGGGGGGGGGGAGGCGCGACGCAACAAGGATGCGAGGCGATGGTAATGAGGATATTTGTGTATGTTGTTGTTGGTAAGAATTTTATTGTGATGGTGTTTTGGTGATGATGCGGTGTGGGTGATGATGATAAAACGGTAAAAAAATAAGAATAGTGATAATGTTGATAATCGTAATGATTATATTAATAACGAATATTCATGATAACAACACTAACAAAAAAAGCTAATAATCACAATAAATAAAGATAATAATAACAAAAACAACAATAACAACAAAATAATAATAATAACAATAACAATAATAACAAAGTAATGATAATCATGGTAACAACAAGAACAACAAAACAAAAACAAAAACAACCATAATCACAGCAATAACACCATCCACAATAACAACAAAAAATAACAACCACCTCGTTCACA
>BOPN01003303.1:35000-42500 GCA_017312705.2 Penaeus japonicus | reverse complement strand
CCCCTCCACCTCCACATCCCCTCCACTTCCACCCCCACCAACCCCCTCTCCACCCTCCCTCCCGGTGGCGAAGGTACCAGACCGCAATGCAGCTCTTGGGTGACTCCACTCCGTCGCCAGTCCAGCTGAGGGAGTCGAGTGCGGGGTGAAGAAGGGGGGGGGGGGTAGAGGGGGGTAGAGGGGGGTAGAGGGAGGGTGGGGGACGGGGTAGAGGGAGGGTGTAGAGAGGGGGGAGAGATAGAGGGGGAAGGGGAGGGTGGGAGGAAGAGGAGGGCCTAGTGAGCGATAAGGGGGGAAGGGGGAGAGGAAGAGGGGGGGGGGGAGAGGAAGAGGGGGGAGAGGAAGAGGGGGGAGGGAGATGAGGAAGTAGGAAGCCTATTAAGGGGTAGAGGGGGAAGGGAAGGGAAGGGGAGGGGGATACGAGGACGGAGATGAGAAACAGGGGGGGGGAGGGAAGACGGACACAAGAGGGGGAGGAAGACGGACACAGGAGGGGGAGCCGGAGAGGAAGAGGGAGAGGGGGGGGGGGAAGCCTTTCCAAGGATGTATAGGCATGAGCGAACACGCGCGGCGAGCCGATCATGTTCCTCGGGAAGAACACGGAGGAAATAGAGCCGTATGTATGAAGCATCAGTGAAGCACAGACTAATGCCTAGCGTACAAGCATCCACGAAGCACAGAAAAAAAAATGCCTAGCGTATAAGCATCAACGAAGCACAGATAAATAAATGCCTAGTATATAAAGCATCCACGAAGCACAGAAAAAAATGCCTAGCGTATAAGCATCAACGAAGCACAGACAAATAAATGCCTAGTATATAAAGCATCCACGAAGCACAGAAAAAAATGCCTAGCGTATAACCATCAACGAAGCACAGACAAATAAATGCCTAGTATATAAAGCATCAACGAAGCACAGAAAAATAAATCCCCGGCGTATGAAGCATTCCTATCGCTACTTCCATGGCGACAGTCACAACAAGGGGAACAGGAAAAAAAACAAAAAAACATACCCCATGCAAACCTCAACAACAACAAATCAACACAACACCACCATCATTAAAACAAAAGCCATAAAAATAATCATTCTCGTAACAATTAATCAACCAAAGTACTCACGTAATACCCCTACCCCTACCCCTCCACCCCCCACCCCTCCACCCGAACAATAACTTCTCCACGGCAATTCATCCACAACAATGCCCTCATAACCATCAGTCAGCCACCCTCCTCCGGCAACATCGAAGCACCCGCGGCGGTCACAGGAGCAACCACCAAAAGAACCACCACTGATGCTGCAACCGCCGCAACCCACAGGAGGCAACAACCAAAACAACCGTCACTGAAGCAACCGCAGCCACACCAGCAACACCTGAAGCAACCGCAGCCACAAGAGCCACAACCAAAACAACCGCAACAACAACTAAAACAACCAAAACAGCCGTAGCACCTAAAACACACACACATACACACACACACACACAACCATAGCATCCTCAGACAACCCAAAACCAATCGTAGCAACAACCGAAGAGCACCCGACAGACAACCGATAAAAAAAACAGCAAAAACAACAAAAACAACAACAACAACTGCAGCACGGACGGAAGCGGCGAGACACTCCGCGGAAGAGCGAGCGACGGGAGGAAGCGCTAAGTCACGCGACGGACCGACTGTCGGACGGACTCGGCCGCGTGCCACATATGGGCGCAGTGCCAGGCTGGTGATCACGGCGGCCGGTTTGCAGCTTCCAGAGCGCCACGGACGGGAGGGAGGGAGAGTGAGAGGGAGTGAGAGGGAGGGAGGGAGGGAGGGAGGGAGGGAGGGAAGAATGGAGGGGGAGGGGGGTGAAAGAGGGTGATGAGGAAGGGAGGGAGGGAGGGAGGGAGAAGGGAGTAGGGAGGGTTGCTGAGGGATGGATGGATGGATGGAGGGAAGGAGGGAGGGAAAGCGAGAGGGAGAAGGGAAAGCTTAGAAAGGGGTAGGGAGGGTTGCTGAGGGAGAGAGGGATGGATGGATGAATGGAGGGATGGATGGATGGATGGAGGGAAGGAGGGAGGGAAAGCGAGAGGGAGAAGGGAAAGCTTAGAAAGGGGTAGGGAGGGTTGCTGAGGGAGAGAGGGATGGATGGATGAATGGAGGGATGGATGGATGGATGGAGGGAAGGAGGGAGGGAAAGCGAGAGGGAGAAGGGAAAGCTTAGAAAGGGGTAGGGAGGGCTGCTGAGGAGAGAGGGATGGATGGATGAATGGAGGGATGGATGGATGGATGGAGGGAAGGAGGGAGGGAAAGCGAGAGGGAGAAGGGAAAGCTTAGAAAGGGGTAGGGAGGGTTGCTGAGGGAGAGAGGGATGGATGGATGAATGGAAGGATGGAGGGAGCAAAGGAGGGAGAGAGGGAGGGAGGTGGGAAAGCTTAAGAAGGGGATGGAGGGAGGGAAGGATGGAAGAGGGACTGGGATAGAAACTGGGCTGCTGTGGAGAGGGGGATGGACAAATGCCACTAGGAAGAAGGTGCCAAACTGAGGGTCTCTACCCGAGGACAAGAGAAGAAGAGGAGATGAAACAATCAGGATGAGAGAAAGGAGGGAAGGAGGGAAGGAAGAAGAGCATAAGGGCAGAGACGAAATAAAAAAAAACAAAAAAAAACGAAAAAGTGAAACAAATAACCAAAAACAAAACAAAAAACAAAATCAAGAACACCACCATAACAACTACAAACACAATCACAAATAACGGCAAGTAACCCAACCTTTCATCCCTCACCCCCCCCCCTCACCCCCACCCCCCGCAAATCAAGAGAACTTTTCAATCAAACAGGAATTTATTTCCTTGTGGCCCACGCGGATATCAGTAACTCTCACCCTCCGCTCATACAGGAGTGGATTAAGGGAGGGATCATGATATAGGAGGGGGTGGGGGATGGGGGGAAGGGGTGGGTAATTAAATGCTTAGGTGGAGGAGGGGGGGAGAATGTGGAGTGGAGGGGGAGGGGAGTGGGACTAGAGGGGGTGAATAGGGGAATAGAGGGGGGGAGGAGAGAGAGATTACTGGGAGGAAGAAGGGGCAGAGTGAGAGAGAGAGAGAGAGAGAGAGAGAGAGAGAGAGAGAGAGAGAGAGAGAGAGAGAGGGGGAGAAGAAAGAAAGAGAGAGAAGAAAGAAAGAGAGAGAAGAAAGAAAAAGAGAGAAGATAGAAAGAAAGAGAGAGGTGAGGAGAAGTAAGCCAAAGGAAACTTGAGGGAGGAGCGGGGTGTAGAGAGGAAAAGTTAACGACAGAGGGAGGAGGAGAGGGGAGGAGGAGAGGGGAGGAGGGAGAGGGGGGTGGAGTGGGGGTTGAGAAAGGCTGAGGACGACAAGGTGTAGACATCTGAAGGTGTTAACGACAAGAACACTTGGGGGACTCACTCGCCGACATTTCCCCACCTAGCCCCCCCACCCATCCCTTTTTTCTGGCGTCTCCCAACACTCCACTCCCCCTACTCCACTTTCAGCCACTTCCAGCATTAGCATAAACCATAAAAAATAAACGAAAAAACATCAGGACCAATAACATCAACACCAAAAATAACAACAACAAATAACCAGCACTACCATACGCCCCCCCCCCCACCTCCCCTCCCATGCTAACCTCGCATCCAAACAGAGCAAACAAGACAAACAAGACAAACAAGGCAGACATGCAAACAAGAACAAACAAGGCAGACAGACACGCAGACGAGCAAGAGAGCCGACGGCCGCTGCACGCAAACAAGCTGCGCCGTTCATAATGAATGCAACATACACCTCCTGCGACAAATATCCACGCACGCATCCTGAGGGACACGGCGATGAAGGATAAAGGATGAAGGATGATGGATGAAGGATGGGGGAGAGGGAGAAGGCGAGAGGAGGGAAGAAGTGAAGGTGTGAAAAGAGAGAGATGGAGATGGAAGGTGGAGGGGAGGAGAGGAGGGGAAGAGGGAGATTGAGAGAGGGGGAGGGAGAGGCAGAGGGAGAAGGAGAGGTATAAGGTGAGGAAGAGGGAGAGGAAGAGGAAAAAAGGGAGGTAGGGGAAGGGAGAGGGAGGGAGGGAGGGAGGGAGGGAGGGAGAGAGAGAGAGAGAGAGAGAGAGAGAGAGAGAGAGAGAGAGAGAGAGAGAGAGAGAGAGAAAGAGAGAGAGAGAAAGAGAGAGAGAGAAAGAGAGAGAGACAGAGAGAGAGAGAGAGAGAGAAGGAAAGAGAGAAAACCAAACAGAGACAGAACGACAGAAAAAGCCAGCCCAGAAAACAAACAAACAAACAAAAAGACAAATGAGGAGGGGAAAGAAAGGGGACGAGATGACAATGAGATATAATTAGCCTCGTTCATAAGCTAATGTCCCCGCCCGTGGTAGAGCGATCACCTAATTAGCAAGGTGTCCGGGGAGGTGGAGGGCAAAGAAACAAGGGAGAGAAAAGAAATAATAAAGAATATGTCAATTATGATAAGAAGAAGAAAGAAAGAAAAATAAAGAAAATCGAAAGGGAATGTTAGCGAGCGAGAAATAAAGTGCAAAAGAAAGAAAAAGAAGAAGAAAAGGGATGAGGAGGGAATAAGAGGAAGGAGGGAGAAAGGGAAGAAGGGAGGGAGGGAGGGAGGGAGGGAGGGAAGGAGAGGAGGGAGGGAAGGAGAGAAAGAGGATGGAAGGAGGGAGGGAGGGAAAGAGAGGATGGAAGGAGGGAGGGAGGGAAGATGGATTAGAGTAGGGAAGGAGGGAGGGAGGGAGGGAGAAAAGGAGAGAATGAGAAGTGAGAGGGAGAGAAGAAGTTAAGGAAGAAGATAGGACGGATGAGAGTAGAGAAGGAGGATATGAGAGGTGGAAGGAAGGAAGGGAGGGAGGGAGGGAGGGAGGGAGGGAGGAAGAAAGAGAAGCAAAAACTCAAGATCCCATAATCCACAACACACGTGATAAACTCACACAAGATAATAATAAAAAAAGAGAAGCACCGAAAGCGAAAAACAAACAACAGACAAAGAAAACGAAAAAAAAACAAGAGACAAGAGAGAAAGTGAGGAGGTGAACAGAACAACAACGACAACAAAAAAAGATAAAAACAAAGAGCGAAATACAAAGAAAACAAACCCACACAAAAACAGAACCGAGGGACGCACCGGAGCGGAGGCGACGCGCAACACCTGTTCACGGAAGAAGGAACAAGTGACAAGCCGCGACGAGAAGAGAAAAGAAGAGAAGAGAAGAGAGGGAGGAAGGGTAAGGAAAGAGGGGAAAAAGGGGGAAAGGCAGAATATATTATGAGGGTTTGGAAAATAGGGAAAAGGGTAAGGTGAGAGGAGAGGAAAATGGGGAAAAGGAGAATATATTATGAGGGTTGGGAAAACAGGGAAAAGGGTAAGGAGAGAGGAGAGGAAAATGGGGAAAAGGGCAAGGAGAGAGGAGAGGAAAACTAGGAAAATGAGGGAAAAGAAAAGGGGTGGGGGGAGAACTAAGAATAGGGACAAGAAAATAGGCAAAGAAGTATGGGGAAATATGAAAAGGGAATGAAAATAGGCAATAAGCGGGGGGAACTATGAAGAGGGAGGAAAACTGTGGGGTAGGAAAATAGAGAAAAGGACAAAAGAAAAATGAAATAAGAATACGGATAGGAAACAGACATAAAATAGTAAGAGGAAAACAAGGGGAAAAACACAAGGAAAAAAGAGCAGAGAAAAAAACACAGGCAAAAACGAAAAAGAACAAGGAAGATGAAGAGGCAACAAGATAATAAGTGGGATAAGAAAAAGAGTGAAAGTAAGTTTGTGGAAAGAGTGAGTGAAACCGTCGCGGCAGCCGGATACGGACTGCATGGCATCCGAGCAAGTGAACAGTCGGTGGAGGTACGAAAGAGGGGGAGAAAGAGGGGGAGGGGATGGCCAGGGAGGGAACGCAAGGGAGAAAGAAGGGGAGGGAACGCAAGGGAGAAAGAGGGTATGGACGGGATGGCCAGGGAGGGAACGCAAGGGAGAAAGAGGGTATGGAGGGGGGAGGGAACACAAGGGAGAAAGAGGAGGAGGGGATGGCCAGGGAGGAAACGCAAGGGAGAAAGAGGGTATGGAGGGGGAAAAGGGGGAGGAGGACCAGTGAGGAAAGGCAAGGGAGAGGGAGAGAGGGTCCAGGGCTAGGGAGACGTGGAAAGGTAGAGAGGCATTGGGAGGGATAGGAGGGAGGGCCAGGGAGGAAAGGCAAGGGAGCGAGAGAGCATGGAGAGAGAGAGAGAGAGAGAGAGAGAGAGAGAGAGAGAGAGAGAGAGAGAGAGAGAGAGAGAGAGAGAGAGAGAGAGAGAGAGAGAGAGAGAGAGAGAGAGAGAGAGAGAGAGAGAGAGAGAGAGAGAGAGAGAGAGAGAGAGAGAGAGAGAGAGAAAGAGAGAGAAAGAGAGAGAAAGAGTAAGAAAGAGAGAGAAAGAGAAAGAAAGAGAAAGAGAGAGAAAAAAGAAAGAGAGAGAAAGAGAAAGAAAGAGAAAGAAAGAGAGAGAGAGAAGGCCAGGGAGGGACGGCAAGGGAGAAGGGAAAAGGATAGGGGGAGAGAGGGAAGGTAAGGGGAGGGATGAGACAGGAAGGCAGGGTAGAAACAAGAATGATGGCGCATTGCAATTCTCTCCTGCCCATTGGCTCGGACTCTATTTGTCTGTGTCCTGGACTGTCTTTGTCTTTGTTTGTCTGTCTTTGTCTCTGTTTGTCTGTGTCTAGGGCTGTCTTTGTCTTTATTTATCTGTGTCTAGGTAAGTCTTTGTCTTTGTTTGTCTGTGTCTAGGGCTGTCTTTGTCTTTGTTTGTCTGTGTCTAGGTAAGTCTTTGTCTTTGTTTGTCTGTGTCTAGGGCTGTCTTTGTCTTTGTTTGTCTGTGTCTAGGTAAGTCTTTGTCTTTGTTTGTCTGTATTTGTCTTCAGTTGTCTGTGTCTAGGTCTGTCTTTGTCTTCATTTGTCTGTCTTTGTCTTCAATTGTCTGTGTCTAGGTCTGTCTTTGTCTTCATTTGTCTGTGTCTAGGTCTGTCTTTGTCTTCAGTTGTCTGTGTCTAGGTCTGTCTTTGTCTTCAGTTGTCTGTGTACAGGTCTGTCTTTGTCTTTATACATACGCAAGTATATCCAACCCATACCTGCCCATACATACAAACACCCTCCCTCCCCCCAACACAAACAACTCCCCACCCACGCCTACAACCCCTCCCCCACCCCCATCGCCCCTACAACCGCTTCCCCACCCCCACCTGCACAACCCCTTCCCCCTCCCCCACCCCCTACAATCTTTATAACCCCCTCCCCCTCCCCCACCCCTACTACCTTTAGAACCCCTTCCCCACCCCCTACAACCTTTACAACCCCCAACCCTCCCCCTCCCCCACCTCCTACAACCCACTCCCCTCCCCCATCCCCTTCCACCCCTACCCCTACAACCCCTCCCCCTTCCCCACCCCCACAACCTTTACAACCCCTTCCCCCACCCCTACAACCCCTTCCCTTCACCATCCCCCGTCCCCCATCCCCACAACTC
>BOPN01003303.1:27500-32500 GCA_017312705.2 Penaeus japonicus | reverse complement strand
AGATAAAGAGAAAAAAAAGGGAAAGAGAGAAAGATAGTAAGAGAAAGAAAAAAAAAGGAGAGAGGGAGAAATAGTTAAAGAGGGAAGAGAGAGAGAGAGAGAGAGAGAGAGAGAGAGAGAGAGAGAGAGAGAGAGAGAGAGAGAGAGAGAGAGAGAGAGAGAGAGAGAGAGAGAGAGAAAACAAAAGAAAGAGAACGAAACATATATCGAGCAAAAAAAACGAACGAAGAAAAAATGAGAAAAAAATAAACCGAGAAAGAGAGAGAGCGCGAAAGCCAAGAGATCCGGGAATAGAAGGGGGGTGGGGGGGAGGGGGAGGGGGAGGGGAGGGGGCAAGGAGAGCGTCACCTGAGAAGTCACGAGATAAAATCCTTGATGAGGCACGGTAACCCGACTCAGCCTGAAGGATGCTGCAGACGAGATCCTGACAGGTGTCACGTGGCAGGTGGGAGTGCCGGGGGAACGTAAACATCAACAGGAGACAAGGACAAAAAAAAGGCAAAGGAGAAACGGGGAAGGATATGAAGAAGGAAAAAATATTGAAGATCTTCTCATAATAGTGACAGCGACAATAATATAACCATCGGTGAATAATAATAATAATAATGGCAGTTAATGGCTACAAGTTAATAGTAATAACAATGGCGATAATGACATCACTGCTAAACAGTAATATTAGCAGTAAATCTAGCAGTAGATTGAACAAGTGGCATAATGAATGATGGCTAAACAATTAGACAGTATGCATAACCCTATCCGGACGTCCACAACCCATCGGACAGAAATAAGTAACCTATCCTTATTCCACAAATCCCCCCTCCCCCCACCAACACACACACACACACACACACACACACACACACACACACACACACACACACACACACACACACACACACACACACACACACACACACACACACACACACGCACACACACACACACACACACACGCACACACACACACAGGCAGAAATAGACATCAATCTTTCTTCCTTCTCCCCTCATCCCCTACCCCCCTACACCCCCCCCCATCCTCCCCGAATCCAAAACACAACACGAAGTGAGTCACGACGCCAACCGAACCGAATGCCCCCCACCCCACCCCACCCCACCCCCCAGCGCGCAAGCCCAACACTCTCACACAAGGTTCAACGCACATCAACAATCCCGGGGCCCGACCCGTGGCTTGAACTCATTATGAAAAAAAGGAACCAAAAGACATATCTGAGGAGGAAGGAAATGGGGGAAGGGGGGAAGGGGGGGAGAGGAGGAGAGGAAGAGGAGGAGAGAGGGAGGAGGAGAGGGAGGAGAGGGAGGAGGAGAGGGAAGAGAGGGGCAGAGGAGGGGAGGAAAAAGGGGTGGAGGGAGAAAGGGAGGGGGACAGAAGAGATGGAGAAAGGGGAGAGGAGGAGATGATGGAGAAGAAGAGGGAGGGAGGAAGGGAGGGAGGAGGGGAGACCGGGAAGTGGGAAAAAAGAGAGGGAGAGGGAGAAGGAGAGGAAGAGGGAAAGGAAGAGGAAGAGGGAAAGAGATAGATAGACAGACAGATAGATAGATAGATAGAGAGAGAGAGAGAGAGGGGGGGGGGGCAAGTGATAGGATGGGGGAGAGGAAGAGGGCTAGGGGAGAGGGCGGTGTAAGGCTAAAGTACAAAGGCTTGGAGATATCTTGGCTATTCTTAACGAAGACAGAGACGCGCCCCGAAGACTATAGGCCTACTTGCGGGATCTGCTAGTGAAGAATAGTGAAGAACAGACTTAGCTGATAGAAGAGAGACACGGACAGAGAGAGAGAGAGAGAGAGATAGAGGGATAGGAACAGACATAGGGATAGGGATAGGGGGGATAGAGAGAGAGTGAGAAGGAGAGACGGTCACGAACAGAGACAGCGATATAAATACTGATAGACAGACATACAGACAGATACATCGATAGATAGACAGATAGAAAGATATAGACCGAGACAGATAAGACAGATAAGAGATAGAGAGAGCGTGAGAGAGAGAAAGAGAAAAGACATACGATTAAAAAGGATTCGTGGAAAATGCGGCCATCCCGACGACAAAAGAATCCCCTACCAATTAGGCCCCGCCATATTCTTTCGACAACTTCATTCCGCTTCGACTTTACTTGCAGCTGAAAGTGGGAGGAGAGAGACAGGAAGAAGTAGAAGAGGAAGAAGAAGAGGAAGGGGAAGAAAAAGAGGAAGAGGGAGAAGAAGAGGAGGAAGGGGAAGAAAAAGAAGAGGTAGAAGAAGAAGAGGAAGAGGAAGGAGAGGAAGAGGAGGAAGAGGAAGGAGAAGAAGAAGAAGAAGAAGAAGAAGAAGAAGAAGAAGAAGAAGAAGAAGGAGAAGAAGAAGAAGAGGAAGAAGAAGTGGAAGAAGAGGAAGAAGAAGAAGAGGAAGAAGAAGAGAGAGAAAGAGGACGAAGAAGAAGGAGGAGGAGGAGGAGGAGGAGGAGGAGGAGAAAGAGCGAAAGAGTTAATAAGAGAAAGAGAAGTAGGAAAGAGGAGGAAAGAGGAGGAGGAGCAAGAAGAAGAGAAGGAAAAGTAGGACAGAGGAGGAAAAAGGAGGAGGAGCAAGAAGAAGAGAAGGAAAAGTAGGAAAGAGGAGGAAAAAGGAGGAGGAGCAAGAAGAAGAGAAGGAAAAGTAGGACAGAGGAGGAAAAAGGAGGAGGAGCAAGAAGAAGAGAAGGAAAAGTAGGAAAGAGGAGGAAAGAGGAGGAGGAGCAAGAAGAAGAGAAGGAAGAGTAGGAAAGAGGGGGAGGAGGAGGAGGAGGAGGAGCAAGAAGAATAAAAGGAAGAGGAGGAAAGAGGAGGAGGAGGAGGAGGAGTAGGAGTAGGAGGAGGAGCAAGAAGAGTAGGAAGAGGAGGAAAGAGGAGGAGGAGGAGGAGGAGGAGGAGGAAAGAGTAGGAAAGAGGAGGAGGAGGAGGAGCAAGAAGAAGAGAAGGAAGAGTAGGAAAGAGGAGGAAAGAGGAGGAGGAACAAGAAGAAGAGAAGGGGAAGCGCAGGAAAGAGGAAGAGGAGGAGGAGGAGGAGGAGGAGGAAAGAGGAGGAGCAAGAAGAATAAAAGGAAGAGCAGGAAAGACGGGAAGGAGGAGCAAGAAGAGAAGGAAGAGGAGGAAAGAGGAGGAGACGATTTCCTCGCCACGGAAGAGAAGAGATGACGGGTGACAAGCTGCCGTCTCCGCGATGTTTGTCCTTATTCCAATGTGTCGAGTGCTATCAATCAGGAGGAAGGAACGTGAGGGAGACGGGGTGTGAGGATGAAGACGAAGACGAAGACGAAGACGAAGACGAAGACAAAGACGAAGATGAAGACGAAGACGAAAATGAAGACGAAAATGAAGACAAAGATGAAGACGAAGATGAAGATGAAGACGAAGACGAAAATGAAGATAAAGATGAAGACGAAGACGAAAATGAAGATAAAGATGAAGACGAAAATGAAGATGAAGACGAAGACGAAGATGAAGACGAAGACGAAAATGAAGATAAAGATGAAGACGAAGACGAAGATGAAGATGAGGGTGAGGGTGAGTGTCGTGAGGTGAGGGTGAGGGGCGTGAGGTGCGGGGTGTGAGTGAGGGTGAGGAATAGGGTGGGGGTGGGGGTGAGGGAGGGTGTGGGTGAGGGTAAGGGTGTGGATTAGGGTGAGGGTAAGGGTGAGAATAAGGGATAGAGTAAGACAGAGGGAGAGGGAGAGGAATGCGAAAAGTGGAGGTTCAGGGAAGAAAGGGAAGAGAAAGGGGAGATGAGGGAGAGATGGGAGACACCTGAGGTACAGGAGAAGGAAAATCAAGGGCTATAGGAGTGAGAGAAGAGGAGGGAAGAGGAGGGGAGAGGAGGGTACAGCAAGGAAGTGGGAGAGAGAATAGAGAAAGGGAAGGGAATAAGGGATGGTGAAGGGAGCAGGGCTAAGTTACGAGGGGAAAGAGAAAGAGAATGAGAAAGACAAAGAGAAACAGGAAGAGAAAGAGAAAGAGAAGAAAGATAGAGGGAGAGAGAGATTACCTTAATATCCACTAAACTTCAAACTAAATAAACATTAGGCAAAACAAATGCAGTATCATTATAGCCAACTTTTGCAAAAGCAATACAAGCTGTCAGTACAGAATATATGGAATTCAGCAGTGTTGCCAACCGGGCTGCACTCGAAATGCTGACCAAAAAAATAGAAACAATAAAAAATAACGATAATGAAATAAATAAATAAATAAATGCTATCGTTCTCCATAAACAGGCTAATCATAAAATATATTTATCTATAAGGCTTCAGTAATGTTCAGAAGCAGGTACAATACGTTACAGATTTTTTTCTCTCTTTATGCCGACTGAATACAGATAAAACACACCCGTTGTCTCTCGGTGGCTATAAATGGCGCGCGGGTTTTAGTCCCCGCTGCGTCAATTTAACTTATGGACAAAAATGTTTGTTGCCATCATGTTAATAATCACCTCTCTCTCTCTCTCTCTCTCTCTCTCTCTCTCGCTCTCGCTCTCGCTCTCGCTCTCTCATACTCTCTTTCGCTCTCGCTCTCGCTCTCTCTTACTCTCTCTCTCTCTCTCTCTCTCTCTCTCTCTCACACACACACAAAGACACAACACGCATGCAAACATACATACATAAATATACATACATACATACATACACATACACACAAACACACACAAAAGCAAAAATAAAACACCTCGATAACGGAACAAACAAACACCCCAACAACAACAAAAAAAACGCAAAACGCAAAACCTTCATTCCATTCAAATTCACTATTCATTTACTCATACACTTATTCATGAATTTATTTGCCTTTAGAAAAACACACAAACACACGCACACACACCATCTCGAGGCCAGAGAGGACGACCCAAGAATTCTTTTGCTAATTTGCATAACGGTGTCGACACATTGCCTCGCTCTCCATGGCAAGGGGGTGGTTGTAGGGGTGGGGGTGGGGGGTGGAGATGGTGCTTGGGAGTGGGGGGTAGGGGTGGGGGGT
>BOPN01003302.1:150000-160000 GCA_017312705.2 Penaeus japonicus | reverse complement strand
AAACAGAAAAGAAAATAAATCTTGACTGAATTTCTCAAAAATCAAACGCAAATAGAGATGTTAAAAAAAAAAAAAAAAAAAAAAAAAAAAAAAAAGGGGGGGGGGGGAACCAAAAGAGTAGAACCCTGGTGACATCCCGAAGCACCTCAGGCATCATTTCTGTTGCATTATCAGGTTTATGTCGAAGCTTAGTTGAACACGAAGGGGGAACACCGAAGACTCCTTAGGATCTCCAGGAAAAAAAGGCACGTGTACTCTCCCTCCCTCTTCCTCAAACTCCCACTCGCATCCTCTCATCGTTTTATACTCCGTTTTTATTTATGCTCTTGTCAAATCGCAACTCTCTCTCTTTCTCTCTCTCTCTTTCTTTCCTTCTCTCTCTCTCTCATAATACCGCATTTACTTAGTCTTTCCCCTTCTCTCTCTCTCCCTCCCTTCCTTCCTGTCTCTCTCTCGACTCACGCTCCTCCTCCATCGCTCGTTCTACTTCCATACCGTTCCTCTCTTGCTCTCTCTCGTTTTCTCTTTCCCTCTCTTTTCCCTGCGTTCCTCTCTTCCCCTCTCTTCCCCTCCCTTTCCCTCTCCCCCTTTCTCTTTCCCTCTGTTTGCCTGTCCTTCCCTCTCTCTCCCTCTCTTTCCCTCTCTTCCCCGAGGAAGGAGGAAGGAGGGAGCAGGAGGCTGGGCCCGCCGCCGTAGGCATAGACCTGAAAATAATTTGGGCGGTCACTGCAGCGCGCGCTATTTTTGACATGGGCGGCCTCGCGCGCTGTGATTGGGCGGCGCGGCGACGGCGCAGAGGCGCTGTCGGGCCCTGGCGCCGCCAGCCTCTGCTCGCCCTCACTCGCCACCACCGCTCCGCCTCGGCCACCCCGCCACGCCGCGCAACCACACCACCACACAACCACACGGCCTCGGCCCCCACCACCATCACCACATCCACAAACCACTACATCACCTCCGTCACCGCGGGCTGGCCTCAAGCTAGCCGCCTCCAGGAGCGCCACGGGAATGTGGGGAAGGCGACGCCCCCAGCGTTCCACCGACCTGTGCCAGTGTGAGACCCGCTAGTGCGACCAGACGACGGCAGTGCCTGGGCCAGAGCACACGCCGTGATGGCCCCTGACTCAAGATTACTTACACCCTTCGTCACCATCTCCTCTTCCTCCTCCTCCTCCTCCTCTTCTCCGCCCTCCACCTCGTCCCCCTCGTCCCCCTGCCCTCCTCAGCCGCCGCCGCCTTCTTCACCTTCCTCCTTACCGCGTCCTTCTGCCCCTCCTCCCTCCCGACCTCTGTCGCCACACACGTCCCGTCTCATAGGAAGGGAAGGCCTCGTCATATTGGCCCCCTCCTCCCTCTCCTGCCCCTCCCCTGCCACCTACACCTCCACTATCAAATCCCAACCACAGTTACAACAATCAATATCAACCACAGCCTCCTCCTCCTCCTCCTCCTCTTTTCAGTCTTCGTCTCCTCCACCTCTCTCATCTCCCTCATCTCCTTATCCTAAGTCTACCTCCCCCGCGAAAACCTCATCAAAACTCCCTCCCTCCACCTCCTCCTCTTTGTCCTCGTCCTGCTCACCTCTCTCCGCTTCGTCCTCATCCACATCGTCATCCCTTCCATCCAGTTCCTCCGAAACATCCACATCTACGTCTCTTCCACCTACGTTGTCCCACTCCTCCTCCTCCTCCCCCTCCTCTTCCTCTTCTCCCTCCTCCTCCTCCTCCTCGTCCTCCTCCACCTCGCCGCCCGTGAGCAGCAGCGAGTCTTCCACCTCCACTTCCACCTTCAGCTCAACTACCTCACCCACCTCATGTTCCTCCACCAGCGGCGAATTCAGCGTAGAACGACAATCTCCCACCCGCGAACACCAGCCCGTTCAACGATGGTCGTTTTGGCCCCTCGTTCTTCTTATCGTCTGTCTTCCAAAAGGTAATGTGTGGCGAGTCTGTATGTTTTCGGTAATCACTTTTAATTTTCTATTATTATGATTTTTTCTTCTTTTTTTTCAACACCTTTTTTTGACCCCCTGATCCACTCTCATCCTACCTCTTCCTTTATCGCCACCCCCCCCCCCTCCCTGCAGACCCCTAAAAGAAAAAGAAAGAAAGAAAAAAAAAACCCTTCCTTACAGCAGGCCTCTGTCAGTTCCTCCCTCTGCAGGTGTTTTTCTTCAGGTGAACTCCGAGAAGAATATGGAGGTGACGCCCCCTCCCCCCTCCCTTCTTCTACCTCCACCACCTTCTCCTCAGCCTGGGAAGACACTGTGGACGAGAGAGAAAACAAACAAAAAAAATCTATATAAAATCTTGACACTGAAATATATTGAACCTGATGTGCATATAAACATGTCTTAAAAAAAGACTTGCCACAATGGTGCATGGAAGATTGTGGTGTAAAAACACAATAAACACTTATAAAAAAACAATACTAAAACATAAACTAAAAGTGAAAAAACACTAAAAAATAATAATAAAAATAAACCAGTGAAATAAAGGTGCTAACGGAAATAAACGCGCCTAATAAAGTGCTTGATAAAAGGTGTGGTCAGCTACCATTACTGTCTTCCATAAATATTCATTTCACATACAAGGAGATATGTTCATTTTTTCAGCATTTGAAAAAAAAGAAAGGTAATGTATGGTGCTATTTTCCAGGTATTGATTAATGTAATGACTTTTCTTCCGGTGTTACATATATTTGTTCTTCTTCTAGTACCATACCTAGAACCATACCTAGTACCATACCTGTACACTGTTTAGCATCGGCAACCAAAATGCCTTTTATCATCTTTTCTTTTCTTTTCTGTTCTTTTGACTTTAGTTTCAACGATAACAATGTATTTCACTGCATGTATAAACTTCCCTATAACATGTAGATCGAATCTAAAACTAACGTTATGATAGCAAACGTATTGTATATCCTTGGATTGTGTATCTAAAACTTGTATATTCTTAGTATATGATTATTAATGTTGATGTTTTGATATAACATGAACTTACAAACAATGCTCACTACAGTCAATATTTTCTATGAAATAACTCCTTATTCTTCTTATATTTACATTGTACCTTTGGATAGATACAAACTAATCAAAAGATAAAGGATAATTTAGTAAATTTCTTTGTTGTTGGGTGAGAAGGGGTAGGGGGAGGGGGAGGGTAGTAAAGGGTGGGTATAGGTGGTTTTAGGATTGATGAAATTTTGAAAAATTTGAAAATCTATCCTAATCAAAAGATTCTATTATAAGTTCCCATGTTTGGATACACGAGTCATATAGTGCGGTTTGATCTCTACTGCTAGATTGATATAAAAGAATCAATCAAATCATTAAGTTACAATTACCTGACATATCAAATAAAAAGAATGACAAGTCTCTACTTTAGATTATAGATTTTTGTAAATGAAATATTCAGATTTAAACGTGTGGAATTAGCAGCTGAACTTTTATGATAAAATGAGACTTTGTTTCCTTGATCTGCAAAACATGTATATGTATATATGCGTACAGCTACGCATAAAGGTTATGCTAATACATGCAATATTGAAGTATTGGTTATGTATCACATTTCTAATAAAATTCGCAACCTGCACGCACACTCACACATACACACACACACACACACACACACACACACACACACACACACACACACACACATACAAAACACACACACACACACACACGAATACACATAAACACACATAAACACACATATACACACACATGCGCACGCGCAGAAAAACACACGCAGCGCGCGCACGTGCGTTTATTTCCGAGAATGTGATGACACACAGGTGTGTGTGTGTGTGTTTGTGTGCGTGTTTGTATGTATGTCTGTATGTGCGTGTGTGTGTGTGTGTATTTGTGTGTTTGTGCGCGCGCACGCATGTGTTTGTATTTATGTTTGTGTATATATCAATGAGGAATTTAAAGTGTTATTTAAACAAAAAAACAGAAAAACATTACTTCATTGAAATGAAATACGGGAATACATTTCGCTAAGTTGAATAAAATTTCAATTACTCAAGCGAACCCTATGAAAAATAATTTACAAAACAAGATTAGTCAAACCTGCGCCAACTTGACATTTTTCACTGCAAATTTCGCAACAAAAGCTGCATGCAGATGCCTAGATTAAGAGGCATTGCAATGATAGTGTTCTCGTAAGGGGAGATTTTTAAGGGAATTGTGCAATATCTTTTGCAATTGATAACTTTAAATCGATCATTTTGGATTTTGAAATGAACAAAACCAGAGGGAAAAAAGTTTATTATTATCCATCACCAACGATGTATAATTTCCAGACTATTTCGCTCCTCAGCATCGCCCAAGAACACGATAAGATTTCTCTGAATCCGAGAAAATGCGAAAAAAACAAAAACGTTTTACGACAAAACCCGCTTCGAGATATGACTCTCAAGTAGGGAACTGTCTAATGAATCTTAAATGAATAATAAAATAATGATGAACAAAAATGATAACAATAATGATAAAAGAACAAAAAGATAGCAATCACATCAGATAAATAAGATAAAATAAAAAAAATGTTTAAATATATATGGGATATGCTTTCCCTATCTCTCGTTTGGGAGAGGAACGGCATCTTCTCAGCATCTTCCGGTGCGCGTAGGAACAAGGAAAAGGTTCTCGGTTGCTTTCGATCCCCACCCGATGGCGTTCACCCTTTCACGTTTCTCATTCTTCTTCTTTTTTCTTCTTCTTCTTCTTCTTCTTACAATTATTCCTCTTCTCCTTTTTTCTTCCTTCTTTTTTTCTATTTCTTCTTCATAATCATACCCATCACATAGACAGATTGATTGATTGAGAGAGAGAGAGAGAGAGAGGGAAAGAGAGAGATGAAGAGATAGATAGATAGATAGATAGATAGTAAGAGAGACAGAGAGAGAGAGAGAGAGAGAGAGAGAGAGAGAGAGAGAGAGAGAGAGACAAAGAGAAAGAAAAATGATGATAGATATGTAAGTCAATAATAGATGAGAAAAATAGATATACGAAGCACTTCAGTAAAAGGGGGAAGAGCAAGGACTAGAATGTGAGAAAAGAGAGAACAAAAGAAGAAGAAGAAGAATGAGAAAAACAGGTATCCAGCGTAGAAAGGGTGTTTGTAGTGTTGAAACAGCAAACAGAAGTGAGGAGGAGGAAGGGTAGGAGGTGAGAGGCTAGAGAGAGAAATAGGGGGGGGGGTGAGAGAGAGGAGGGGGAGGTTGGAAGCGCCAAGAGGGAGATGGGGGAGGGTGGGGAAAGAGAATGGGGGGAGGGACGTATGCCTTACACAACGCAACTGATAAAGGTCATAGCTTGTTACGAGAGTTCAGGTGCTTGGGCCTTATGTGCCTTTGCTATACTTCCTTGGCTAAAGGAAAACATTTCAGTCTTTCTTTCTAAAGTATATAACTTTGATCAGTTCTTCTCCTATTAATGTTTAACTTCAATCCTTGTTTCCTTTTCTCTTTCCATTCATTTATCTATCCATCCATATAGCTGTCTACCCACCTAGCTATCTAAATATATATATATATTTTTTCATCCACTAGTCTATTCAACCTTCCTATCTATCATGCTCCTTGTCTCCACATATCTATTTGTATATATATATATATATATATATATATATATATATATATATATATATATATATATATACATATATATATCGTCCAGTCCACCCATCCATGTCTCTGGTTACCCCTTCCTCTTCGACTCTTAAAATATGTAGACAAAAAAATATACCATTCCGTGAATGCTCTTTATAATCCATTATTAAACCTAATTAAATCGAGCCGTTTAATAGTTCAACCTGTCATCTGTTAACTGCTATTGAGTGTTAATCCGTTATTTGCTCTAAAGATATACAGTTCATGGACCAAATTCAGTAATTACAGATCTGGTTTTGCGTTTTATTAATTATCTGATAATTACAAGTCCACTTTGTTAACTTGTTAGCGTTATTCATTATTCTAAAACGTTCATATCTTGAAATGTGTTTTATGTGACGTGATGTTTTGTTTTCTTATTGCTGTTCAACTAACAACAAAATGCATTTTTAGATATATAAATTCAAATAATAGATGGATATGATTTTCGATGTATGAATTCAATCAAAATTTTAAGTACATCTGATAAAATCCTATTCGGAATATATTCATAAAAAAATGCTTTTCATATACACAGAACGTAAATGCATGCAGGAAACCAGAAGATATGCTAAATCAAATCCGATATATAATACCAATATATGCAAATTAACCCAAAGCGTTTCATGAATTCGCAAGCCTCGATACCGTGCTTCCCTTTTGCACCAAGGCTTTGCAACCGGAAGCTCTCACCCGGGTCAACCATCACCGTAGACCTTGTTTGACCGGCCTTACGATACTAAAGTCTTGTGCAACGAGCCTCAACACACTCTTCCTCGTGTTGCCAGATGTGTCATGCACTGGCTGCCTTACTCGGACATGATCTGTTTCGCTTTGTTGATTTTCGTATTTGAGAATTATGCGGTTGGCTCTCCGCCGGACGACGAGCTGCAGAGGGACTGATTGGGAGCGATGCTCGCTTGCGTTTATGGACACACGCACATGCATGTGTGTGTGTGTGTGTGTGTGCACGCACGTTAGTGGGTTAAGACCCGGACGGACTCGGTACATATGCGAAAGTTACGTACATATATACTTGTAAATAAAAACGTGTTTGAGTACCCCAGAAATTCCACGCGTGTAAATATGTAAGCAACTTACATATATATAAAAAAGAGAGAGAGAGAGAGAGAGAGAGAGAGAGAGAGAGAGAGAGAGAGAGAGAGAGAGAGAGTAACAGAGAGAGGGAAACAGAGACAAAGAGAAAGAGAAAGAAAGAGAAAAAGAAAAACTACAGAAAAATACAGAGAAAAAATAGAAAATAAAGAGAGAGAGAAAGAGAATCGAGAGACAGAGAGATAATAAAGTTCTCACTCTCCCTTCCTACAGTGACAGAGAGGCGCAGAGTCCATATCTCACCCATGGCACTACAAGATCCCCCGCCTTCGCTGACAGTGCCACGAGGACATGAATTGGATCTAGAGTGCCTGAGAGGAAAGAAAGAAATGGGTAAACATGAGAGAGATAAAAGACAGATAGAAGGCAGAATATGATGAGAGAAAAAAAGGGGACACTGACATAGACGGGAATAAATGCATTACATACATACATACATGAATGTAAAGGAGGGAAGGATACTTGCACGTTCGTATCCTGTGTATTTGCTTCTTGGTCTCGGCTCTGGCACTGAGTTGGCACTGAGTTGGCACTGAGTTGGCACTGAGTTGGGTCCTATGACGGGGAGCGAATTTTGATGATGAAAATTGCAGTGAAGATGATCAGAAAGACGGGGAGAGTTGCCTTTTAGTGATCGCAATAATGATGGGGAATGAATAACACTTAATTATATTGATAATTACTATTATCATGTTTATTGCTAATGATGTCAATGGTAAGTGTGTTAATGTTCATGATAATTATCATAATGATGATAATAAAAATGGTAATGATGATACGGATAATAATGATGATGTTAGTGATTGTAATGATAATAAAACAACAAAAACAAAAGTTATAATTATGATAATGGTTATTATGTGATACTGATAATAGTAATACTAATGATAATGATAATAATAATAGTAATAAGGATAATAATAAAAATAATAATAGTAATGGTAATGATAATAATACTAATGATTATACTTCTGCTAGTACTGCTGCTAATAGTAATAATGATGATGATAATAATAATGATGATAATGATAACAATGACAATGATGACAATCATATTAATCATATTGACATAATAATGTTGATGATAGTTATGATAATAATAATGCTAGTGATAAAAACTGTCAATATATATGTACACACACACACGCACACAGACATACACACACACACACACACAGACATATATATGTATATATATATATATATATGCGTGTGTTTTTCTGCGCGTGTGCATGTGTGTGTATATGTGTGTTTATGTGTGTGTGTGTGTGTGTGTGTGTGTGTGTGTGTGTGTGTGTGTATCTATAATATTTTTGAACTAATGAATATGACATTTTGAAATAGAGAATTACTGTACTCCTTTTTTAATTCGTAGAGATTGAAAGATTAAACTTTTTCCGGAAATCCGCAAACGGTATCGAATTCCGCAGGATTTCTGCGGTAGCAAAATGAGTTGGCGGAGAATATTCATGACGATCAAATTAATTACTTTATCCAGATTGGCTTTAGAGGGAGGAGAGTGGGAGGGGGCGAGAGAGAGAAAGAAAAAGGGAATATAATAAATGACAAATTAACGTACAGGGTACAAAAAATCATATATAGGCGCGAATCTTCTAGAAAATAACGTACTTTTACAGGATACTATTAACCAAAACATCCTCTCTCAACGCACACCTTATAGAAACACACATCTACAAACAGACACACACATATCAAACATTTATTTACAAACACCCTTTCTCCACACACACAATATCCACATTTACACACAAACACTTCACACCTACCACAATCAAAGAAAAACACAAACATATCCTGCCAGAAACACATATAAACACACACAGACACACACACACACACGCACACACCACATCCTCCCCATTCCCCCAAACTCACACACACTTACAATACACAAACCTAAACTACATAAAGACACCTGCATCACACTGCTCACACTCATGCACCCATTCCGTATACAACCCCCTTTCCCCCTCCCGCACACACACACACACACACACACACACACACACACACACACACACACACACACACACACACACACACACACACACACACACACACACACACACACACACACACACACACACACACACACACACACACACACACACCTGAACGCACACACAAACGCATGCTTACATCACCTCCTCCGTGTAAGGGGCGTTGCGACATCAGGAATTGGAGAATTCTCCCTCAAAGGCCCTGTTATCCCATTGACCCATATTAAGGCCGGAGCCAACTTGTGGGGCCACTTACGGAAGGAAGGGATAGGGGGAACGGGGTGATGGGGGGGGGGGGGCGGAAGGGAAAGAGGCAAGGGGAGGGGTTGGAAGGGATAAAGAGAACGAGAAGAGGGGTTGTAGCCCTCATGAATAGAGGGAAGGAATAGTTTCTTCCGTTGTTTTTTATTCTACCTATCTCTATTTTTGTTGTTGTTGCTCTCTCTACCTCTCTCTCTCTCTCTCTTGTTTGATATTTACCCCCCTCTCCTCTTTATGTTTAATTTCTTCTTATTCTCTCTCTCTCTCTCTCTCTCTCTCTCTCTCTCTTCTCTCTCTCTCGCTCTACTTCGTTTACATGCGTGATATATATATATATGATGTATATTTATGTATGATTGCATACACGCATGTGCGTGTGTGTTTATATACATAATGAAATATATCAGAGTGAGAGGGTATTATTATAGATGTTGATACCAGAATATCAATCCGATTCTTCTTTACGAAACTTTGCGGAGAGGGAGAGAGAGAGAGAGAGAGAGAGAGAGAGAGAGAGAGAGAGAGAGAGAGAGAGAGAGAGAGAGAGAGAGAGAGAGAGAGAGAGAGAGAGAGAGAGAGAGAGAGAGAGAGAGAGAGAGAGAGAGAGAGAGAGAAAGAAGATTATTTCAGTAGAAATGACATGGTTCTCTTTTATTCCACGTCAAGAGCCCTCAAAGTTCTCAAACTACGGAAAAGACACAGATCTGGAATTCTTTTTTGGAATTTACGGAGAAATTGGGAGCCGATCGCGTTCACATATTTCTTCACATAAAGGCTCAGTAAACTTAAATCGAGTGTATAGGCAAATAAATGAACAGAACTCCCCCCTCCCCCTTATAAAAATCACATTGTAACAACTGCAATATAATGCACATCATTTACCCCTCAAAAACAAAAACATATATGACAATATCCCCCCCCCCCTCCCTCTTTTGAAGAAAAAGAAG
>BOPN01003302.1:140000-145000 GCA_017312705.2 Penaeus japonicus | reverse complement strand
TCACATGTTTAAACCATTTGTCAAAATTATATGAAACACCGCCGTGTCAGGTTGGCTAACCTAGTCATTACTTACTTCTCAATTAGTGGCCCCGTTTCATCCACTTCCTATATCCACATTTTGCTGTTGGTGTGGATGGTGGTGATGGTGCCTATGTTGGCGATTACATTTTTTTTTTGGGGGGGGGGGTGAGGGGGGAGAGTTTGATTTCTTATCTATCTTTATTATTATTTTCCGTTTTATGTTGTTCAGATGCTATATTTGTAAATCGTATGTCTTTTTCCCCCTTTCCTCTCGCTTAAGCTCTAACATAACATGTTTTAAATTCATTATGATTCTCCTACTTTTATGTGTCATTCTATTTCCAAAATGTCTGGCTAGAAATTTGTTTTAGAAATATCACACACACACACACATACACTCACACACACACACACATACACACACACACACACACATTATTCTTGACCACAATATCCCACAACCATTACTTCTACTTCATAATCATACAGCCTCCTCTCCTTCTCCTTATGTATCTCGTCAAGTTTCCTTCCAACAATCACTCTTCCTGAATTCTGTAGTATAATGTATCAAAAAAAAAGAAGAAAAAAAGTAAAAAAAGGTCACTGGTGATGAATAATTACTTTTTGTTTCTGGGTTGCTTTATCCTCTCTGTTGAATTATGCATCATAGTTCCTCTGCTACCTGACCTGGCTTTTGCCGGCATTGCAAGAGCGGGGAAGAGAGAGAGAGAGAGAGAGAGGGATAGAGGTTGGGAGGAGAAAGATCGAGAGAGAATGAGAAAGGGAGAGGAGGTGGTAGAAGAGAGAGAGACGGAGAGAGATTGGGAGGAGAAAGGAAACAGGATGAGAGAGGGATGGAGGTTTGAAAGAGAACGAGATAGAGTGCGAGAGGGAGAAGTGGAAGGAGAGAGGAACAGAGAGAGAGGGAAAGAGGGTGGGAGGAGGTGGGAGGAGAGAGGAAACAGAGTGAGAGAGGGAAAGAGGTTAGAAAGAGAGGACGAGAAAGAGTGAGAGAGGAAGAGGAGGTGGTAGGAAAAAGAATGAGAGAGAATGAGAGAGGGAGAAGGGTTAGAGGGATAGAGGAACCTAGACAAATATAGAGAAAGGGAAAGGGATGGGAAGAACGGATGAAAGAATAAGAGATAAGGGAAAAGGAGATGTAGGGAGAGAGGAAGAGGAAAAACAGAGAGAAAGGGGAATGCAGAAAATAAGATGTGAATGCAAGTAAAGGAGAAGGGAAAAGTAAAATTAAAAGAGAGAGTGAAAGAGAGCGTGGGAGAGTGAGAGAGAGAGAGAGTGAAAGTGAGCGTAAGAGAGTGAGAGAGAGAGAGAGAGAGAGACAGACAGACAGAAAAGAGAAAGATAGTTACCAGAATAAAGATGCCATTTAGTGTACAGATTTTAATCGCATTCAAGATCATCGTATTTCTACACTTAACCAAAACGCAAAAGCACAATCAAAAAGACACACAACGCAAATACACATAAACGCAAAGCAGATAAAGACGAAAACAACATTTCCTTCTCATTACCGCTCATGACAAGGACGACTGGGAGCTAACGGAAGTCTGTGACACTTTACATGACAAGTCACATGACCTCTTGAGACACTCAGCCAAGTGTCTTTGTCTTCGGAAATGAGCGTGACGTATAACGCGTGCTTCGCGCCTCGTCTCACCTGACATATGATTCTATATCGGAACTTCCTCGCTTAGTGACGCTTGTCTTCGTGTGTGTAGGGACGCGTGTCTGTATTTCTGTGAGCGAATTTACCTGTCCGTTCAGCTGTCGGTCTGTCTCTGCGGGTCTTGCCTAGGTGTGAGTCAGGTTGTTTGTCTGTTTATATATGTTTATCGGGTGTCCTTCAGTCATTCATTTATCTCTGTGTTCGTCAAAACACATACACATACATACATACACACGCACACACACAGTCACACACACATAACACACACACACACACACACACACACACACACATACACACACACACACACACAAACACACACACACACACACACACACACACACACACACACACACACACACACACACACACACACACACACACACACACACACACACACACACACACACACACACACACTGAAAGACAAACAAAAATTCATTAACATTTATCGAAAGGAACACACCTTACAAGACGAACATATAAAGCAAAATGAGACACTATCTTTCTGCGCACTTTTAGGCTAGAACGAGGAATCAACATACACACTCGGGTTCATGAGACCCGGTGTGTGTGTGGCATGAGTGATCATGGCTCCGGAATATGCTTTCATGTCATGAACGTGCGTGTCCACTTTTTTATCGTTTTACTTATGTTCGTGCTGTTAGATTACGCACACATGCCTACAGACATACGAATATGCACGTGTATCTATCTCTATTTATCTATTTTGTCTCTCTGTTTCTCGTTTTTTTTCCACATACACTTAAAACCATATACATTCAAACAACAAATATACACCAGAAATCAAAAAGACACAAATCCAGTCGAAAAGACAGACAAAAATAGATTAGAAACGTCTAGAAAATTCAACGCCCGCAATGAAAAGCCAATCCTCAGTCTAGGACATCAAACACTTATCCTTTAGGGGGGAGGGGAGGGGGGGGGGTCTAAGGAGAGAGCCAGTTTCCCACAGGATCTTATTATTTGATTGCACGATCTAAATATCAAGTCGGAGCTACTAAACTGATACAGTGTCTTAAGGAGAAGAAGGTTTCAAGAAGTTGACCTTTTCATTTACTTTTTTTGTCTTCTTACGTTTGAATGAAATGTATGTATTCTCCCTGTTTGCCATATTTTTAACTACTTCGTCTCTTCTTATAATTGTTTCCCCGTTTTCTAAATGTAGCGAAAACCTGCAAAATGACATGAAGAGACGATTATTTTTTTCCCAAGGCCTCCGGTTTCATAGTAAACAAAGCTTTACTTGCTCTTAGAAAAAAAAGGGTAACAAGTCAAATAGTAACAAGATATCGTCTTTTGGAAAGCATATAGGAACCTCGTGTTGCCATTTTGACTTGTTTTTATTCGATCTTTTACATTTCTTCTTTGTTGTGTAATCTCCGATTTTATTGTTTTCTATTTATTGAGAAATAAAACCATATGGAATTTTCTAGATATTACTTTCGTCTTTGTTTTCATTTTCTTTCTTTATATTTTTTTCTACCTTTATTTTCGATTTATCAAGAATCAAGTCTACATTTTTCTTACACTTTTTCACGGAGAAAAAAACAACAACAGGAAAATGAGGAAAATGATAAAAAATAGCGGATTAGTGAAAGGAAAGTTCGATAGAAAGGCGGGAGGAGGAGGCGGAGAGAGGGGAGAAAATATCGAGTTAAAGCGAGTAGAGAGGGGGAAAGCGAAGGGAGGGGGGGGGGGGGGGGCGTAGGAGAGTGGAAAGAGAGGGGGAAGGGGGGTATAATCATGTTTCCCTGAGGAGGTTTTAAGTATCTTCTTCATCAATGGCACGGCAGGATCGAGGGAGCTAAGGAAAGGGATGCAAACACATACTTTTCCCTCTTTATTTCTTTTTCCTTTTCTTGGTGAAGTGGTGTGGTAGATATTTGATTATGTTTTCTTTTTCTTTGGAGAGAGAAAAAAATGAAAGCGAGAAGGAGAGGAGAGAGAGAGGAGGATGTGAAAGAGAATCAAGCAAATAGAGAAAGAGAGAGAGAGAGAGAGAGAGAGAGAGAGAGAGAGAGAGAGAGAGAGAGAGAATGTGTGTGTGTGTGTGTGTGAAAAAGAGAAAGAGAGTGAGAAAGAGAGAGAGAGAGAGAGAGAGAGAGACCCACACACGCGCGCGCGCAATTTTGCTCCTTCCAACAGCGTACAAACGAGGGCGGCCGAAGCAACCTCATTCCCTTCGCATCCCTGTGTCCTTATTGGATTTCGACCATCATTCTTCTAAGACTTTTGGCCTGCGTTGGACCCTAAGGATAACCCGCTGGTGTGTCTGGCCTTCTGCTGCGCCCCCTGCTGCTTCTGGAGGTTCGCGGGAAGTTGCTTTGCCTGACATTACGAGTCTAAAGTTGGCGAGGGGGGGGGGGAGAAGGAGGGGTAGCGAGGGGAGACTGTGCAGTGTTTGGTTTAAAGCTAATGTTGCCTTTTGTTTATTGTTTGTGGGGCAAATGGCGCAGATTCGATGGAAAGAAGACTGTCGTTTGAGTTCAGATTTGCGTTACATCAGGTACATCAGGTACAGAAACAGCGTGTGACTTTTGAGGCGGTTTTTGTCTTCAGTCATTACCAAAGTCTTTATTTTCTCATGTAGAATATTTGTTTGGTCTTTGTTCACCACGTCTCTAATCTTCTATCTAGTCAAGACCTAGGAATGGTAATGTAAAAATGAAAAATAGGATATGAATTATAAATTATGGATATCCCCTTCGAATACGATGATATGACGTGTAGGATTGTGTATGTATCTTATGTATTGATCTTGTGTGTTCGGAATCTTTAAATTCAAGAAAGTTTTTTTGTAGATATACCAATCATATCAATACATCAAATATACCAAAGCCTGCGTTTTACATGTCTAAGTGATGCATAAATCCTAGTATCTCTTTTTTTATATTGCTTCTGATGTCCCTCTAATTGTACCTCATGCCCCTCACACCGCCACTGCATTCCTATTTAAGACGAATTCTAAGTTATTATTAACAGCGATTCATCAGTTTACTGTGGTTTTGAGTCGGGGTGACTCACATGCGATATGCAAATTCTTCTTGACTAAATCATTAGTGCAAAGTCACCATAAATCGCGTCATTATCCGCCCTTAACCCTATAATCACAAGCGATGAAAAAAACAAAACAAAAGACAGAAAAACAGAGAACGACGACAGAGAGAAAAAAAAAGAAGAAGAAAAGAATGCGTCGAGGAACTGTATACGAAGGCCAGACAGGTCAAAGATCGCGCCACAAACAAAAGGTCATAAAGATCTTACGA
>BOPN01003302.1:122500-135000 GCA_017312705.2 Penaeus japonicus | reverse complement strand
GATAAAGAGGAAGTAAATGAAGAGGAAAAAAATAAACGAAAACGATAGGTAGAGAGATAGAGGAGGAGAGAGAGGAGGGAGAGAGAGAGAGAGAGAGAGAGAGAGAGAGAGAAGATAAAGGGGAAGTAAATGAAGAGAAGAAAAAAAACGAGAACGATAGATAGAGAGATAGAGGAAGAGAGAGAGGGGGAGAGAAAGAGAGAGAGAGAGAGAGAGAGAGAGAGAGAGAGAGAGAGAGAGAGAGAGAGAGAGAGAGAGAGAGAGAGAGAGAGAGAGAGAGAGAGAGAGAGAGAGAGAGAGAGAAAGAGGGAGAGAGAGAGAGAGAGAGAGAGAGAGAGAGAGAGAGAGAGAGAGAGAGAGAGAGAGAGAGAGAGAGAGAGAGAGAGAGAGAGAGAGAGAGAGAGAGACGAAAAGTGATCGAAATTCGTATTCATCCTTTGATCCACCAAGCATCGGAGAAATTTAATGAGCAAATGGTTATAAGTGGCAGAATACCCAAATCCGAGACTCCGATCTATAGAGCCTTCCCAGGTAACTAAGTGGATCTGAAGCCTTGAGAGTGGGTTTCAAGAGCCACTTATAAGGGATCATAACCCTTTTTTTTTCTTTCTCTCACTATTGATATTGCAGTATGATCGATCACTTGCGTCGCCTGTAATCCAGATCTTAGCCGTTACAGTGGAGTTTTGCAAACACTTTGCAAGGATATCTCGTCAGGTGAACTGCTATCAAGAGCAGGATTCAAGATCTTGAAATTAGAGAAATGTGATATATGAGCTTGTTTTTCTTCTACTGTAAATTGGAATGTTACTTGACGGAAATAAAACAGAGTATTAAGAAAATAAAAGAAAAAAAGATAATTTGTTAAAAAAAAATATGATAATTTGTTATGATACAAAGATATATATTGTGAGATAAGGCAATGGTTATGTTTAGCAGTTTCTATGACAGCAAATCCTGTGAGGAATCCCGAACGTTAGCCATGTGTATAAGGAACCGTACAGTCACACATGCGGCAGAACTGCTACTCGCTATATCTCTCAGGAAGACGAATATAATTTTTGCAATAGATTCAACGGTATGGATTCACTTCATAACCTTTAATAACTATCCGTGCAACATGAATACTTATCTATCTATCTTTATAGCTATTTACTTATTTACCTATCTATCTATCTATGTATTTAGGTATCTATCTTTCTACCTACCTATCTCTCTACCAACCTCTCTATCATTCTATCTATTTATCTTTCTTTCTGTCTATCTATATGTCTATCTACCTATCTATCAAGCTATCTAGCTATGTAATTATATATATATACCCTTATTTATATATCGCCCGTATAGTTCTTACATTAATCCTCTCTGTCCCTCTTTCTTTTCCCTCTCTCATACACCTCTCCTCTTTCTTCTCCTCCTTTCTTAATATTTCTTCCTTCCCACGTTGCTCCCTTCTCCTCTCCCGCTCTCTTCTCCTTTCCTCTCCTCCCCTCTCCTTTCCCCTCCTCCCCTCTCCTTTCCTCTTCTTTCCTCTCCTCCCCTCCCCTTTCCTTACCCCTCCTTACCCATCCTCCTTAACCTCTCTTCAACCTCTCATACTCCTTGCCCTTTTCTACTCCTATCTCTTCTTTCTTCCCCTTTCTCCCTTTCTTCCACTTCCGTTCCTACTCTTTTCTGAGCCTTGCCTTTGTTGCCTTTTCCCCTCTCCCTTATTCTTCTTTCTTCTCCCCTCTCCCCCTATCCTCTTTCTATCCCCATACTTTTTTCATCAACCTTCATGATTCTCGTTTTTTTTTATCTTCATTATCAAGCCCCTTTCTTCTCACCTATTTTCTCTCTCCCATCTTCTCTCCTCTCTCCCCTCTCTCATCTCCATTTCCCTCTCTCTTCCTTTCTTACCTTTATCGTCTCCCCTGCACCTCTCATTTATTCTCCCTCTCCCTATCTTTTCTTTAATTTCCCTCTCTGTCTCTACCCCTCTCCCATCCTCTTTTTCTCCCCTTCTCTCCTCCCTTTTCTCTTCCCCTTCTTCTTTTGACTTTCTCCCCTCCCTTCTTCCCTTCTTCCTTTTATCTTTTTCTCCCCTTCTCTCTTTCTCTTTATCCCCCCTACCTCTTCTTCCCTCCAGGTCTCCCTTTCTTCCTTCCCTTTTTTATCCCCTTCTCACCCTCCCTTTATCCTCCCTTCCCTCCTCTTCCTCCCTCCTGCTCTCCCTCTTAACCTCTCCTTGCTCGCCTCCCCTTCTACTGGAGCGCCGGGCGAGATGGAGCCTCAATTGCAAAGCGCAGGCTGAGGGAGCATCTGCAAGGAATATTGATCCTTATGCATCTCTCCCGCGCGCTCTCTCTCTTGCTCTTTCTCTCTGTCTCTTTTTCTCTCGCTTTTTCTTCCTCTTTTTTTTCTGTTTGTCTCTCTATTTCTCTCTCTCTTTCTATTTCTCTCTCTCTCTCACTCACTCTCTCTCTCTCTCTCTCTCTCTCTCTCTCTCTCTCTCTCTCTCTCTCTCTCTCTCTCTCTCTCTCTCTCTCTCTCTCTCTCTCTCTCTCTCTCTCTCTCTCTCTCTCTCTCTCTCTTTCTTTCTCTCTCTCTCTCTCTCTCTCTCTCTCTCTCTCTCTCTCTCTCTCTCTCTCTCTCTCTCTCTCTCTCTCTCTCTCTCTCTCTCTCTCTCTCTCTCTCTCTCTCTCTCTCTCTCTCTCTCTCTCTCTCTCTCTCTCTCTCTCTCTCTCTCTCTCTCTCTCCCCTCTCTCTCTCTCTCTCTCTCTCTCTCTCTCTCTCTCTCTCTCTCTCTCTCTCTCTCTCTCTCTCTCTCTCTCTCTCTCTCTCTCTCTCTCTCTCTCTCTCTCTCTCTCTCTCTCTCTCTGTCGATCTATCTATCTACCTGTCTATCTATCTATTTATCTATCTCTCCCTCTCTTTCTCAATTCCTTTCACTCTTTTTAATTCTATTTCTGTAGAGATTCTCACGCTATCCAGTTTCCAATCGCATTTTGCTCTTTTGTCTCTTATTTGCCAGTCACATTCATCGGCTTGGAGAGAGAGAGAGAGAGAGAGAGAGAGAGAGAGAGAGAGAGAGAGAGAGAGAGAGAGAGAGAGAGCGCCTTTCGTCTATTACACAAAATACTTTTCGAAATTTGGTGTTAGGCCAACTTTAGCAAGGGAAAAAATACATAAAAGATTCCTAACATGCCTAGAACGTCTTGTTTTTTCTCTCATTTTGGGCGTCTTGATGTGACGCGCATATGTGAAGACTCTTCGTTGTTTGTGCTTCCTTCTCGTTTTTTTTTCGTTTTTTCTTTTTTTTGTAAGAGGTCTTGATTGGTAATACAATCTAAATGACTCATCTTATATAGTTCTTTATTGTTATTTGAATGTTGTTTTTTCTTTAAAAATGAAGGGACAATTTAGATAGAATTGTTCTTATTGCTAATCATTTAGATACACACGGCATTTATATCTAACCATCATCTCAGGCTCACTTTCCTAAGAAAAAATATTTTTGCTGTGTTCACAATACCTCTCAAGATGATGAGGGAGATAAAAGTGAGGATAAAAGGACACATCTTCATCCCTGAATGATGCGAGTCCCGTGGCTTCCCAGTGCTAGGAAGTTGACGTCGTTACCTCTACTTATCTCCTGTCAAGTGACCGGAAGTCCGTTATGATTCGGTCCTTACGTGGAGAGTCCCCATATCCTCAACCCCCTCCCCCATCTCCCTTACCATACACCCTTAAACTCCCTACCATACACCCTGTATAGAAGACAAACGGGAAGACACAACGTCAAAGAAAGAAAGAAAGAAAGAAAAAAAGAGGCTTCTATACCTGCTCTTCATTTCGCTCAATCTGTTTCCTCTTCGTCCTTCCACTCTCGTCGGTCTCTTCCTTCCTTCCTTCCACTCTACCTTTCCTTCCCTTCCTTCCCTTCCATTCCTTTCTTCCTTCCACTCTCCCTTCCCTTCCAACCCTCCTTCCCTTCATCCTTCCTTCATTCCAGCAATCCTTTTTTTCTGGAAGGAGAAAAAGGAGTTAAACCTGTCAAATAAAGATCCCGTCTGAAGGCCAATAGAAAAGTTTACATATCTCATCATGGCAGGAAGACGCTCGGTCGGAAAGAAGAAGAGTTGTAGGAGAAGAGAGAGAGAGAGAGAGAGAGAGAGAGAGAGAGAGAGAGAGAGAGAGAGAGAGAGAGAGAGAGAGAGAGAGAGAATTCAGACAGAGAGAGAGGGGGGGGGGGGAGGTAGAGAAAATCAAAATCCAGAAAGAGAGAGAAAGAAAATGAATGAGAAAAACAGAGAAAAGGAAAGAGTAGACAAGCGAAAGAAGGGAGAGAGAAGGGAGAGGGGAGGAAGAAGGAGGAAGCCTGAAGGGCTCCAGTCACCCCTTTCCTTCCCCTTTCCCCTCCCTTATTCCGAAGGGGCTCCCTCACCTGTTGAATGTCTTATGCTGGAGGCTAAAGCGCTTGGTTGTCTTGGCGACGGCGTGGTAATGGAAATGGTGGCCTCAATGTCGTATTCTTCCGTGTTTCCTTCGTCTTCTTTCGTCTTCTCCATGTCCTCTTCTTCGTATCATGTCTATCTTTTCTCCTGCAGCAGAGGGCCTCCCGGTCGTTCTCTTCTTCTTCTTCCTCTTTCTTCTTCCTCTTCCTTCTCCTCCTCCTCCTCCTCCTCCTCCTCCTCCTCCTCCTCCTCCTCCTCCTCCTCCTCCTCCTCCTCCTCCTCCTCCTCCTCCTCCTCCTCCTCCTCCTCTTCCTCCTCCTCCTCCTTCTTCTTCTTTCTCCTCCTCCTCCTCCTCTTCTTCCTCCCCCTGAAGCCATCGCTGCCCCCTACCCAACCCCGTTTCATCCGGCGTAATTAGACAACTTTCCAGCAACTTGAGGAGTCTTGCAGCCATCCAAGGCACCCCCCCCCCCCCCCTCCTCCCCATCCTCTCTTTCTCTCTTGTTATCAGTCTCTTTTTCTCTCTCTCTCTCTCTCTATCTATCCACCTTTATCTATCTATCTCTCTTATTATTTCTCTCTCTCTATCTACCTATCCACCTTTATCTATCTATCTATCTCCTCTTATTTCTCTCTATCTCTTCGGTCTCTCTCTCTCTCTCTCTCTCTCTCTCTCTCTCTCTCTCTCTCTCTCTCTCTCTCTCTCTCTCTCTCTCTCTCTCTCTCTCTCTCTCTCTCTCTCATATTCTCTCTTTCACTTCCTTATCCTGATCCGGACAAATACAGCAATGAAACAGTCACTAAAGCGAACGATACATAAAGCATATCGAGAAGAGACAACCTTCACAAAAAAAGGGGGGGGGGGTAAGGGAAAATACTGCAGAGATAAAATTAAAAAAGAGCACAGAGAGGGAAAAACATTGGGGGAAAGGTCAAAAATCGAAGTAACATATCCCCCCCCCCCCGACAGTGGGGTAAGGGACGGGGGGTGGGGTTGGGGGGGATGGAACAAAACTACCATAGTCGATAAAGTTCGTTGCCAGTGACCATGTATGTATGTTCAGCGAGAGCGTGTGGTCAGAAACTATAACATTGACCGTATCTTTTACTGTATCTCTAAGGGGAGGGGTAGGGGTATAGAGTAAGGGGTAGGGGTAGGGGTAGGGGTAGGGGTAGCGGTGAAAGAGGAGAAGGGGGAGTAAGGGGTATAGAGCAAGGGGGAGGGGTAGCGGTGAAAGAGGAGAAGGGGGGGGGGGGTAAGGGAAGAGAGGAGAGGGGAGGAGAGATGGAGAGGAGAGAGAGGAGATGACAGATAAAGAGGAAGATAGAAGGAGAGACGAGGGGAATGTAGATTGAGAGGACAGAGTGGATATGAAATTGGAGGAAATTTGGAGAGGAGAAGAAGAGAAAAGAGGAGGAGGAGAGGTAGTAGATAGTGGATAAGGAATGAGAAAGAGAAAGAGAGAAGAAGGACGAGAAGAAGAAGTAGCCATAGATTGATGAAAAGATAAAGCGAGAGAACGCGAATAAAGGAGCCGTGAAGAGATGTTGGCAGAGGGGTGTAGGGGGGGGGGGGAGGTGAGAGGCAAAGAGCATAAAAGACAGAGGGGGAAGGAGAGAGGGGAGGGGAGGGGGGGAAGACCCGGAAGGGGGTTAAGGGGAAAGAGGAAGTAGAGGATACGGAATGTCCACCATTTGTCGCCGCGACCCCCCTCTCTCCTCTCCCCTTCCCCTCATCGCCCCCCCCCCCTTTTTTTTTATCTGTGTTCAACTCGGTCAGGTCGTTCTTCTTTGGTCACGTGACCCCGGGTGCGGCAGTGCGGCGAAAGGGAGAGAAGGAGAAGGACGAGGATAAAAGAGAGAGAAGAGGGAGGAGGAGACAGCTAGGGAAGGATATGGAGAGAGAAAAAGAGGCAATAAGAGAGTGCTAGGTGGAGAAATAAAGATACAAGGGGAATGGAATAGCGTGAAAGAAGGAGGGAACAGGGTCATTAAAGAAGGAAATAGAGAAGAGCAGAGTAGAAAACATGATAAAGACATGTACATATGAAGAGCATGAACAAAATGATATCAAAAGCAAATGAATAATTAATACAAAAAAAAGAAGAGAAATAAAGAAATATATATATATATATATATATATACTTAGATACGAATGTATTTATCATACAAGCATTCACTACTGCTTGTTTCATGTTCCTATTCATCAATAGCTCCCGTCTGCCAATAACACTTCGAGCAAATAGGATTAAGTAAGAAATGAAGAAAATAGAAAAGGGGAGAAGGAGAGGATATGAGGGGTCGAGAGACAGAAAGAGGAGAGGAGAGAGCAAAGAAAGAGCCGAGAGTATAGGCCTGGGCTTAATTACCCTCCTAATATTAGCGGCAGACTCACCTGTCCAGGGCTGATCACGTTCGGCCCGATGCCCTGAGCCAGCCCTTAATGAGGTCGGAGCCTAAGTCCTTCTAGCTCGGAGAATCGAGAGATTAGGGGGGGAGGGGTGGGAGGCGAAAGAGGAGTGGAAGGAGAGGGAAAGAGGGGAGAGGGGGAGGAAAGGAAGGAGTATCGGAGGTAAAGAGGGGGGTGGAGAGGGAAAGTGTAGAAGGAGGGGAGGGAAAGGAAGGAGGAGGGAGGAGAGGAAGGAAGATGGGAGGTAAAAAAGAGGAGAAGAAAGGACAAACAGGAGGGAAAGGAGAGGAAGAGGAGAGGCGAAAGGGAAGGGGGGAGAGGATTTGAAACGAGAGGGGGTGAGCAGGGGGGAGGGGAGATATTAGGGGTGAAGGAGGAAAATAAGGGAGATTGGCTTTGGTTTTGCACTTACGGGCGAAGCAGATATTGGATATCTATTATCATTCATCTCTCTCTTCTCTTTCTCCGTCTTTCTTTCCTTCTATCTAGCTTTTTTCTTATCTTTATGTCTGTATGTTTGAGCATCTACCTACCTATCTAACTGTATAATATATATTTGTATATATGAATGTACATTTCACAGATGCATATCTATACAAACATGAATGTATATATATATATATAATATATATATATATATATATATATATATATATATATATATATATATATATATACATATATATATATATATATATATATATATATATATATATATATATATATATATATATATATATATATATATATATATATATATATATGTATACACACACACACACACACACACACACACACACACACACACACACACATATATATATATACATATATATATATATATATATATATATATATATGTGTGTGTATATATATAAATATATATATATATATATATATATATATATATATATATATATATGTATATATATATATATATATATATACATATATATATATATATATATATATATATATATATATATATATATATATATATATATATATATATATATATATATATATATATATATATATATATATATATATGTACATACATATATTCGTGTTTGTATAGATATACATCTGTAAAGTGATTCAAAGAAAAAGAAGTAGAAGAAGCAGAAGAATAGAAAGAAGAAGAAAAGCAAATAAGAAATGTTCTTAAAAACACTTTAACATCTCCCCCCAACTGCCCCCCCCCCCCCCCCCCCTCTCCCCCAGCATCCATTAGCACATTTCCCTGCTGATGTTGCTTCAACTTTGACTTCCTTTTTGTTATGGATGTAGCTTTTCCATATTCATATTTTGTTTTTCTTTTTTTCTACATTATGTCTTGTTCTTACACTTCATACTGAATAGGATTTCATATATTAGATGCTCTTTTCTCCTATCTTCGTTTTTTTCTTCTTCTTTATGTATTGTATCTCTTTTCATGTTTCAATTAAGATTAATTAACTGAAACGACATATAAAAAACAAGTCCCATAGAGGCTATAAAACATCATACATTACAACTTTTACTACTTGTCTTCACATCTTAAACACATCCTTATAAACCTCTTATAAACACATCCAGACTTCTCTAACTCCTTCCCCATAAAAACCGTGAACCCTAACTGCTTCCGGACACCCTCCCCCCCCCCTTTCTCCTCTCCCTCTCCCTCCCCTGGGCTACCATCCCCCCCCCCCCTTAATGGGCATCTCACCAGAACCTCCCCTTATTGGCTGGTGAGGCTCCAATGACCTCCTTTGTGTGTGTCTCCTCATTGGCTACTTAATGAAGGGTAGACACATCTTCCCTGGGTTCTCTCTTTGTTTATTGGTTTGTATTGTCCTTGTCTCTCTCTGTCGTTCTCTTTTTCTTTCTTTCTTGGTCTCTCTCTCTATGTATATGTGTGAATGTATAGAGATAAATGTGTGTGTGTGTGTGTGTGTGTATGTATACATACATACATACACACACACACACACACACACACACACACACACACATATATATATAATATATATATATATATATATATATATATATATATATATATATATATATATATATATATATATATATATATATATATATATACATATATATATATATATATATATATATATATATATATATATATACATATATATATATATATATATATATATATATATATATATATATATATATATATATATATATATATATATATATATATATATATATATATATATATATATATATTCATATGTCTATTCTCATTGCCCCCTTGGCCCCTCATCCTTCACCCTCCCCCCTCTTGCCTCCACTACCCCCCCCCCCCTCCACCTCCGCCCCCGTCACGCGAGCGTTACTGATGACGTAGAGGGAAACAAAACAGACGCAGACACACACAGAGGGACACGGGCCAGATATTTGATGGGTCGTCAGGCCACACCTCGGTCATCCAAGGATCCGGTGTCTGGAAAGGGGGGTGGGGGGTGGAGGGGCGGTGGTAGAGGGAAGGGGGGGGAGGGGGAGGAGGGAGGATGAGTATAGGAGGGGTTTGAGTAGAGGGGGATAGTGTGTGTGGGGGGGGGGGGGGCGGAAAGGAAGAACGGCGGGAGAGGAAGGGGAGGGCTGAGGTAGAGGGTGTGAGGGAAGGAGGAGTGAGAGCCAGGGGGTGATGAATGGAGGAAATGAGGAGGGGGGGTAAGGGAGGCGAAGAGGGGAAAAGTCCGAGAAGACGTGTTGTTAGTGGTGATATTACATCTCTCGCCTGTCTCTCTCCTTCTCTCTCTTTCCTTCTTCCTTTTCCTACATCTGTTGCCCCGCTCCTTTCTCCCTGCGCCCTGCTTCTTTTGTTTCTGCATTGGGTTTTATTTTTGCGTTACTCGCTCGTCTTTTTCCTTTCTTTTTTTCACTTCGTATTTCTCTCTCTTATGTCCCTCTCTCCTCCTCTCTCTCTCTCTCTCTCTCTCTCTCTCTCTCTCTCTCTCTCTCTCTCTCTCTCTCTCTCTCTCTCTCTCTCTCTCTCTCTCCTTCTAGCCAATCATCCTCCATCCGCCTGACGAAGTGACGTGGTATGACATTTGACAAATATCTGACGTGGTTCCATGTCAGATCTTTCCAATAAGACCTGGTGATACTCGAGACTCGAGACCCGAGACCAGAGCAAGATCTAAATCCGGTTAGATAGACTAAACGCGTGTGCCCCTAAGACCCAATCTGACCTAGACCAGAGACCACGGACCTACGAATCAAGACCCGTGACCGTAGACAAGAAGACAAACCTAAAGACCTATGACCCGAAATCCGAGATTCGATTCCCGAGACCCGAGACCTGTTTGACCTGCTCGGACCCGAACCAAATAAATCTCGCGGCACATCGAAGTCGATTTCCCGAGATTTCCCGAGATTTCCCGAGATTTTCCGAGACCTCGAGAGGCTGAGACACACACACACGCACACACATCAACAGAGTCAGACCCGATAGGCTATACTCGATATATTATACGAATTACATCCTGATTGGACTGGACCGATGGGCTGACTGACACGCGAGACCGCTTGGCTTCGCGAACAGGGAGGAACGCTGAGGTGAACAAGTGAAGAAATGGGAAGGACGAGATAGAAAGGAGAGACATGATACAGAGAGTAAAGAGAGGGGGAATATAGAAAGAGAGAGGTTGGTAGAGAGAAGTTCACTTAAAGATATCAAGGTTTTGGCTTGGCTTGGTTTTGCGAACAGGGAGGAAGGCGGAGGAATGACAAGAACAAGATAAAAGACAGGGATAGAATATAGAGGGTAAAGAAGGAAAGGAAATGTATAGAAAGAAAGAGACTAACAGAAAGTCAATCATTTAAAGACATCAAAGTGAAAAGGCAAAAAAAAAAGAAAAAAAAAATCTAGATGCTTAACAAATAATTCCCCAAATACATAAGAACCTATTGAAAAGAACGACGCTAATACACAGAAAAAAATAATTATAATCCGTCAAAAAGGAAATATATGGATAAGCAGAGAACGACCTCACACATTCCCAGCCGTCTTCAAAGACACGGGACGTCACCAAACAATATTTCAGTAATTGGAAGAAAAGAAAATGGCGGCTGCCGTTGGATGTTATTTGTAGAATCTATTTACATGATATTAAACGCGTAAATCACTCCGTGGAGGAGGCAGAAAATTATTTTCCCTGATGAGGGCATGGGGGCTTTGGAGGCGCTGTTTAGGGGGGATTATAAGAGGTGGGGGGGGGGGGGAGGTGTTCAGCTTTACGGGAAATTCGTCGTTTTGGAAGATTCATTAGATGAGTTATCTATCTGTATTATTATCCTTATTTATTTGATACTAGTTTTGGATTGGTCGACTATTTCACTATATACTTTTCTTATGCCATTTTCTATCTTCATTTATTATCTATTCATATTTTTCTTGAATCGCAAAGCCTCTCCATAGAAGGTTCCCACAAAGCTGCGGGAGAAGTAGGCCTACGTAGGTGGTGTAGATTGAAATAAATTGGATTTCGATAAAAGAAAAGTATATCATTCCGTGGGAGGAACGAGGTTTGGTCCATTGGAATTTTCTCTTTTAAAAATTGCTACACTGGCCTGCGGCACATGCAGCTTCCGTTGCTGATTCTGAGATCCTGCCAGCGTTTGTGTTATTACGTAATCTATCATTTGTGGATATGATACTTACAAAATAATACTTTTGCAGACATATGCCTTCTTTAAGCTTCGTTTGATATAATATAGGCATATTAATAATATAGGCATATCAATAATATAGGCATATTATACTAGCGAAAATGTGCCATGTCGTTTACTGAAATTAAATTGAACCATTTTATTTTTTACCTTTTTAGCAGTCATACATTTTTTTACACAACAATATATATATTGTAGAGGGTTGTATGTGTGTGTGTGTGTGTGTGTGTGTGTGTGTGTGTGTGTGTGTGTGTGTGTGTGTGTGTGTGTGTGTGTGTGTGTGTGTGTGTGTGTGTGTGTGTATGTGTGAGTGTATGTGTGTGTGTGTGTGTGCTTGAGTGTATGTGTGTGTGTGTGTGTATGTGTGTATGTGTATGTTTGTGTATGTGTGTCTGAACTTGGCTAGAGGTGCATGATCGGAGTCACTCATGAAAAAGGTTGTTTGGAGTAGCACGCGCATGAACTCTCGAATGGCCAGTTCCAACGGGAAAACAGCCTGTCCTAGTTTCGTGTAAAGTGTCAGTTAACACACTCGGAGGCTTTTGACGCTTGCTCGTAAAAGAAACGATCTCTTCTACTTTTACAAAAGAAGTTAACGTTAGAAGTGCCCTAAACATAACTGCTCTGACACTTGAGTACTGCCATTCACCCTTTTCCATCACTCTGACAAATACGGAGTAAAGGGAATAGGAGAAAGAAAGACAAAGAAAATTCAATTATAAAGATAAATAGAACGGTAAGTAGATAGAGATGTAGACAAACCGTTGTCAGGCCAGTGTCGTTGAGCATCCCCTCTGTCTCTCGCGGACGAGGGGAAAGTTAAGAATGATGAGGAACATATTTCAATTTTAAAGCAGCGCGACGTCTTCCGGAAGATATGAAGGTTAGAGGGCTGGAGGGGGCTGGAGGGGGCGGGAGGGGGCGGCGCAGGGGGGCGAGGGGGAAAAAGGGGAGGAGACTGAGGTTGATGATGG
>BOPN01003302.1:100000-102500 GCA_017312705.2 Penaeus japonicus | reverse complement strand
GATAGAATTAAGATAATGATAATAATAACCATAACAATAGAGATGATAATAGTGATAATAATGATAATAATGATGATAATGATAATGATAATGGTAATAATGAAAGAATGATAACAGTAGTGATAAAAATAATGATAGCAATAATGACGATAACACTGATGATTTTATAACTAATACTGATACTATAATACTAAAATTAATAACAACAACGGTAAAGGTAGTAATAACGATATGCCAATAACATATATCCTAGAGTATGAAGAGAATGAAGGAAACTGAAAAAAGAGAGAAATAAGAAGAAGATTTAAAGGAATGAATAGAGATACAAAGCGAAGGTACGAAGGAAGAAAAAAGGAACTAATATTAAAAGAAAGAGATGCGTGAAAAGGAATTAGAAAGAAAAGAGCGTAAGAGAGAGAGAGAGAGGGTGGGGGGAGAAAAAGAGAAATGACAACAAAGAGCGTAAAAGAGAGGAAGACAGATAGAGAGACAGATATAGAGACACAAAGGAAGACAAAGATTGAGAGAAAGAGAGAAATAGAGAGAGAGAGAGAGAGAGAGAGAGAGAGAGAGAGAGAGCGAGAGAGAGAAAGAGAAAGAGAAAGAGAGAGAGAGACAGAGACAGAGACAGAAACAGAGACAGAGAGACAGAGAGAAAGAGAGAGAGAGAGAGAGAGAGCGAGAGCGAGAGCGAGAAAGAGGGAGCGGGAGCGGGAGCGGGAATGGGAGGAGAGGGGAAGAGAGAGAAGTAACTAAAGGGGACCCAACGCTAGCCCTCCGCTCTCTCGTCCGTGGCTGGAGAGCGAATCCGCCGATGCTGCGCTGATGGCGATGGTGGCGGTCGTGGTGACGGGGCTCCGGTATGGTGCTGATGGTGTGCGTATGGTGATGATGGCTGGTCCTGGGCTCGGCAGTGAAGGAGATCGGCAAAGAGTTGTTAAGAGTGGAAGGAGAGAATGAAAGAGAAAGAGACAGATCGAGAGGGAAAGAGAGGGCGAGCAAGAAAGAGGGTGAACGATAGAGAGGGAGAGAAAAACAGAGAGAGAGAGAGAGAGAGAGAGAGAGAGAGAGAGAGAGAGAGAGAGAGAGAGAGAGAGAGAGAGAGAGAGAGAGAGAGAAAGAGAGAGAGAGAGAGAGAGAGGAAGAGAGAAAGAGACAAACAGGGGGACAAAGAGAAAGACAAAGCACGTGAAGGAAAGAGACGGAGAGAAAGAGAAAGACAAAGCACAAGAAGGACACAGACGGAGAGAAAGAGAGAGAGAGAGAAAGAGAAAGAGAGAGCGAAAGGGAGGAGGGAAAGATGGCTCCCCACTAAGGTTTAGCAGAAGGTTAGAGTCCCGTGGAGGAAGCCAGAGATATGATCCAGCCCAGAGACATGGATTAGAACGACGAGCACTTGGGCTGCGATATCATCTGTTATCTTGTATCGTCTCTCCTTATGCCCCTCATTCTCCGCCGCGGACTTCCCTTGTCGAGCTGAAAAGCCCGCCTTTGTTGGGGACATTTTTATCTTGCTTGCTTCTTCTTCTTGGCCTTTCTCTTTCTCTGTCTTTTCTCTTTTAGGTGAGTTTTTGTGTGATTTGTGTGTGTCTGTGATCTTTGTATGGATGTTTTATTCATGAGTATGTGTATGTATACATACATTTTTTTTCTTCTTCTTCTTTCTTCTTTTTTTAGGAATCTGTCAAAGCTTTTATCTATTAATCTATCACGTCTATCTGAGCATCTCTCTGCTTCTTTCCCTTTCATATCCTTTCCATCCTCCATCTCTCTCTCTCTCTTTCTCTCTTTCTCTCTTTCTCTCTGCGTGTGTGTATCTTTCTCTGTATCACTTTCTCTAACTCACACTCTCCCCCCTTGCCCCCTCTCTCTCTCTCACTTTCTCTCTTTCTCCCCCCCCCCTCCCCCCTCCTCTCCACCTCTCTCGTCTCCTCTCTCTTTCTCTCTTTCCTTCCCCCTCTCCTCATTTCACCTGCGAGAGATGAAAGGCGCGCGCACCTCCTCACTCTCCCAAAATCTTTCGACATTTTTCAAAACTTTTACCGAAAATCATTTGACTTCCTCTCCGGGTCGGCCATCCAAGTAATCCCTGGCTGCTCCTCCTTGCACACACGCACATACGTTTCACTCTTGCCTCTTTTTCGTCACTTTTTTCTCCTCTTTCCTCTGTCTCTTTCTCTCAATTTTTTTCCCTCTCTCTCTCTCTCGTTTTTTCTTGTTTTGGTTTCTCTCCCTCTCTATCCTCTTCCTTCTTTTATTTCTTGCTATGTTTCATCCTCTTGTGAGTTGCTTAACCTTCTCTCTCTCTCTCTCTCTCTCTCTCTCTCTCTCTCTCTCTCTCTCTCTCTCTATCTATCTCTCTCTCTCTCTCTCTCTCTCTCTCTCTCTCTCTCTCTCTCTCTCTCTCTCTCTCTCTCTCTCTCTCTCTCTCTCTCTCTCTCTCTCTCTCTCTCTCTCTCTCTCTCTCTCTCTCTCTGTTTCTCTTTCCTTCTATCTTCTT
>BOPN01003302.1:75000-77500 GCA_017312705.2 Penaeus japonicus | reverse complement strand
GGTTAGGGAGACGCTTATGGGGGCGGAGAGGGGAAGGGGAGGAGGGGACCGAGGGAGAGAGAAAGGGAGGGAAGGGGAGGGGAAGGGAGGACAGTGTGGGAGCGGAGGTGGGAAGGGGCAGGTAGGTAGTGTAGAAGGAAGAGAGAGAGAGGGGGGGAGAGGAGGGCCAGGGGGTAGAGGAGGAGTGGGGGGATGAAAGGGGGTGAAGGATGGAGGACAAGGAAGGTGAGGGGTGATGGGGAGAGGGAGTCAAACGGAGGAAGTAGGAGAGACAAGGAGGAGGAGGGGAGAGGGATGGGGGACGAGGAGGGTAAGGGGAGAGGGATGGGGGACGAGGAGGGTGAGGGGAGAGGGATGGGGGACGAGGAGGGTGAGGGGAGAGGGATGGGGGAGGAGGAGGGCGAGGGGAGAGGGATGGGGAACAAGGAGGGTAAGGGGAGAGGGATGGGGGACGAGGAGGGTGAGGGGAGAGGCTGGAGGGGGGGGGGGCAATCTAGATAGGTCATGAGTGATGCGTTCGGTGGTAAGATACGGCTTGTTAGTCACGCCTGGTGCCGTCTTGTAGATCAGGGAAGAATGAGGCAGGATGAAGGAGGAGGCGGGGAAAAGGAGGGGGAGGAGGGGGGGGAGGGGGGGAGAGGCGATCGAGGGGGAGGAAAATGAGGTAGCTGGAGGAGGGAAAAGGAGAAGAAGATGATGTATATGAAAGAGGGAAAGGAGAAGAAAATGAAGTAGCTAGAGTAGGGTGAAGGGGAAGAAGAGGAAGTAGAAGGAGAAGTGTAAAGGGAGAGAAAAGGAGGTTTATGGAGGAAGGAAAGGGGGGAAAATGAGGAAATGGAGGAGGATAGGGAGAAAAAAATGAAGTTAAATGGAAGAGGGTAAAGGGACAGAAAGTGAGAGAGACGGAAAAGCGTAGAGAGGAAGAAAGTGAAGTAGACAGGGTGCAGAAAGGATGAGGAGAAGTAGGAGTAGACGAAGATAAGGAAAGACAATGGAGAAGGAATAAGAAAAGTATTTAATAAGGAAAGGAAGAGAAAAGTAAAATAACGTAGAAGGAGGAAAGGAGAGAGGCATAAAATAAGATAGGAGGGGATGAAGATGAAGCAGAAGGAGAAACGGGAGGGAGGTGAGAACCCAAAACAATGAAAAAAAAAATCGACAAAAAGCGATAAAAAAGAAAAAGAAGAAAGGAGGTACATGCACCAGGGGAAGAAGGAGGAAGGGGGGAGAGGAAAAATTCGTAAGTAAAGACAAATAAAAGATAGAATAGCTAGTGAAAGAAGAGGGCGAGGAAAGAAAAGAAGTAGGAGAATCATGATAAATATGAGGAGAAATGGAAAGGAAGAAGAAAACTAGCTGGAGTGCGAGATGGGGCGGAAAGTGATGAAGAAAAATATTATGGGAAGTAGGAATAAAGGAAGGAAGAGGAGAGAACTTAAAATATATCGCTTAAAAAACAAAATAAAGAAGAAGAACGCCATAAAGAGGGAAAGACTATATAAAAAGACAAAGAGGAGAGAGACAAAAACGTAAAGAAATATAGACATTAAACGTAGAATAGAATAAAAATCCAATAGTTAAAATAAAATGCAATGAAAAAAAAAAAAAAAATAAAAAAACAAGAAAAATAAAGAAAAGAAAAAGAGAATATAAGGGAGAAAGAGAGAATCTTAAGAAAAGGAGGGTGGAGGGAGAGGGAAGGAGGGAGGGAGGGAACCATCTTAAGACTGGTAGCAGTAATGTCTCTCCCCATAATTCTTACCCAAGGGAGAGTAGGGGGAGAGGGGGATATAGGGAGGGGATATGAGGGAATGGGGGGGGGGCTTGAGAAAGGGTGTTTTGATGAGACAGCTGAGACCGGGGAGGAGGGTGGAGCAGGGGGAGGGGGGGAATAATGAATGAGGGGGATAAAACCCGTTGACTACAGCAAGACGAGAGCGAGAGAGAGAGAGAAGAAAAGGCGAGGAGAGAGACTGGGGGGGGGGAGATAAGGAAGAGTGTGGAGATATTGTAGTATCAGGGAATGGGTGATCATGAGTGGATGAGGGCGAGACAGAGACAGAGAGAGGGGGGAGGGGGGTAGAGAGGTTGGGGAAAGCTGGGGAGAAAGAGGGCGATAAATAGATAGATAGTAGGATGGAATAAGATGAACAGATTTATCTTAATTAATACAAAATTCACATACCGTCCAAAGAATCTATTCTTCTATTATATCTTCATAAAATGTCAATGATGAAATCGAATCAAAAAAAGAAAATATACAGCAAATATAGAAGAAGAAGAAAAAAAAAGACCTCCCTATACACGCATCCCCTTCCCCCTTTCCCCCTCCTTACACAGAAAAAAACTTTATTCTTATAAATATTTTTATCTTTATTTTCTTCCCCACGAAAAAATATCTTTACTCCTCACTTCTACTCTCTCTTCCATCAAGCCATTACGTAACAAGCCAGATGTTACCCCGAGAGTGATGGCTTTACCTGTAACAATGACCTTTTGC
>BOPN01003302.1:50000-60000 GCA_017312705.2 Penaeus japonicus | reverse complement strand
ACCCTTAATTCAGATTTCATGACTTTCAAAGAAAAAAAGAAGTTAATTCTAAAATGGATTATAAGTGAGTTACGTGTATATTCCATTTGCAACTTGGCAACAATATTTTCGGAAGTGAAGAATTCATTACAAGTATTTCATTTTCCAACAAGAGCTGAAATGTGTATATACTGTGTATATATATATATATATATATATATATATATATATATATATATATATATATGTGTGTGTGTGTGTGTGTGTGTGTGTGTGTGCGTATGTGTGTGTGTTTGTGTTTGTGTGTGTGTGTTTGTGTGTGTGTTTGTGTGTATGTACGTGCGTATGCATGTGCAGCAATAGCCCTAAGCTATGTTTACCTGCACACTGACACGAGGCTGTTTACCCGCAACACCCTCCTCCCTGTTTCCCAAGCTCAGCCCAGTCACCTCATTCCGAGCTACACATAACTGTCAGACAAACTTCCATGTCAAATTTCCCATGACACTGCCTGCCTAACCACGTCTCAATATAGCTGGCCTTACTCGACGTTGCCACAGCCAGCCATCACAGCTGAATGTTTGAGCGGAAAACAATGGCTCGTAAAGAGATTGATTCGTCCTCAACTGAATGGCTGAACTTCTATTGACTTGTGCATAATGTGGAAAACGACCGACCTGAACCTTAACGAGTTTGCACAACTTCTCGTGTAGGACGAGCAGATGCATAATTCATCACTCATCATCAGTGTGTATATGGGATCACAAAACCTTCATAAATTACAGGCGACATGGGAGATTTCACCCACCATTATATATCTTTCTTATTGCTCCTCATACATCAGACTTCAAACCACACAAAAAGACGACAAAAACACACCAACTGGAAAGCAATCCATCACAAAGCAAAGCGATACGAGATCCCGCCATGAATCAAAACGAACGAAACGACAACGACTGCTCAAGGGGGTCGTTGGATGCCTAACAGCCTAGTTCGAAGGGGCTGCCCGTTTCCTGTGGGGTCTGGAGCACCGCGGTTAGTCTTATTCAGACACGATTTATGCGCTGTAGTGTGTTGAAGATAGGCATGCAGGGGGCTTCTCTCCTTTTTTTTATTGGCAGGTCATTGGCATGGTAAGGCGCTTGCAGTTGCTTGTGATGTCTGTTTGCGCTGTCTTTTCTTATTTGCTGCAGAGTCAGTGCCTTAGAGTAATCTCTTGCATTGCATATGTGAAGAATATAAATAAGTTAACAGACATTTCCTTCACTGTGTCTTTCTCTCCCTCCTTTTCTCTCTTTTTCCCACTCTACCACCCACTTTCCCTCCCTCTCTCCCTCTTCCTTCTCTCCGACCCTCCTTCCCTTCGTCCTGCCCTCTTTCCCTCCCTCCCTTCCTCACCCTCTTCCTCTCTTCCTTTCGCATGCTCGCTCTCCCAAAGAATTTTCACAACCCATTCACAACATTTCTATTTTTCCCTCGGACTTAATTGGGTACTTGATCTTCCTCTTCCCGTTTCCCCTTACGTTAAACGAACTGAAACCATCACACTAAACTTTTTTTTTTTTTCCTTTTTTTTTTTTTGCTCAAGACAAAATATGATGATATGAGATAAATAATAATAACAATAATAATAACAATAAATACAGAGAAACAGACAGCAGAGTGAGTCAGGCATTCAAGTTGTTGAAGCTTACTCGAACCTTTCTTATCATCAAAGGGTCATCGTCGTCGCTTCAATCGATTCTTTCTCTTCATTTAAGCCTCTCTCTTTTTTTTCCTCTTTCGCTCCCTCTCCGCCCGGCTGGAACCTCCGAGGCTGGAGGGCCAAGGGCGAGCAGACACAGACAATCTGGGTTTATTGTAGTCAGTCCAGTGGAAGACGCGATAAATGGCTTTGATTCACGTCCATTTTCTTAGCTTGCCCTTTCGTGAAGGATATTTTCTCCGTCCGAGATTTTGCTCCTTTTATCTTGAAATGATCAACTCGTTTATCAGGGAATTTTTCTTAACTTTTTCCTTTGTAGGTTCGGGCGCGCGCTTTTGTGTGTCTGTATGTTTATGTGCTTTTGTGTGATGTATATGTATATGTACTTGTGTGTGTGCATATCTATATTTATGTTTGTATCTATATCTATATTTACACACACACACACACACACACACACACACATATATATATGTGTGTGTGTGTGTGTTTGTGTGTGTATATGTATACATGTATATATATACATATATATATATACATATATACATATATACATATATATATATATTCATATTTGTGTATGTGTGTGTGTGTGTGTGTGTGTGTCTGTGTGTGTATGTGTGTATGAATATCCGCTTAAAGCAAAACAACAACGCAAAATGCGTCACTTAACGGAATCGCATAAAGGAGTAAGGCGAAGGCAAGAGAATAAGCTTGATGAATAAAAAGTGGGCGTGATACTCGAGCCCCGTCGCCACGCGGGCGGAGGTGAGTGTCGGGGATTAGGATAACACAGCACACACGAGGATCCTTGAGGAAGAAAACCTCCTCCTTGTGCCGATCCTCCGGCTGCGCCTCCAGCCCTGCGGCAGGCAGGAGGAGGAGGAGGAGAAGGGGGAGGGGGAGAGGAAGGGAGAAGAACGACGAGAAAGAGGAAGTAGGAGGGGGAAGAGAAAGGGAGAAGAACGACGAGGAGAAAGAGAAAGGGAGAAGAACGACGAGAAAGAGAAGAGTATGGGAGAAGAACGACGAAGAGAGAGAGAGGAAGGGAGACGAGCGACGTGGAGAAAGAGAGGAAGTAGGAGGGGAAGAGGAAGGATTAGGGGGAGGAGAGAGGAAGAACGACGAGAAAAAAAGGAGGAGGGGGGAAACGACGGGGAGAAAGAGAGGAAGGGAGGAAAACGACGAATAGGAACAGGAAGGAGGAAAGGAGAAGAACGACGAGGAGGAAGAGAAGAGAGAAAGTGGAAGAGGAAGGAAGAAGAAAAATATGACGGAACAGAAGAGAAAGGGAAAAGGGACGACCAGAAGAAAGAGAAGAAGGAGAGAAAAACTAGGACGATGGGTGGGGGGAACGAAAAAAGGGAGAGGAATAATGAGACATAACTGGTAAATCCTCCTTTCTTCGTCATCGCTAAAAAAGGGAGATGAGAGGAAGAGAGCGAGAGAGAGAGAGAGTAGTGGAGGGCGCTGGAGTGCCACCGCCAGCTCTCCATGTTTTACGCGACCTGGCACTGGTGCAGTGGCCCGCCCTCCAGCCATTCTGGAGGTGGAAGGAAGCAAGGCAGGAGGAAACGCGAGAAGGATTCGGTTAAAAGAGAAGAGACATGGCAGTACGAAGGAAGAAAGAGGAAGGAGGAGGAACAGATGGATAGAGTAGAGATCGGAGGTTGAAGAATAGGAGGAGAGGAAGAGAAGAGGGGGAAGGAGAAGGATTGAATGAAAACATAAATTGAATGGAAGATATTGTGAGACATGGGGCGGAGATAATGTAAAACATGAAAGGGTGAGAGGGAGAAGATGCAAATGAAGTAAAGAGGAAGCGAAAATGGGGATAAAGAAGCAAGAAGAATAGGACATTGAAAGGGCGGAACGAAGATTGAAATAATAATGATAATGATGATAAGAGAGATGATAGAAATATAGAAAAGATAGATATAGATACAGTCATATATGTAGATAATTTCCAGATATATACCACAAAGAAAAAAAAAGTCAAATTGATAAGTAAAACCAAATATATGACTTGCTGTAATAAAAGCACACTCCGTTTTCTGCATGACAAGGAAACAGCCAGAGGCAATGCAGAGTGATGAGGGGGAGGGGGGTAGGAGGGAGGGAGTTAGGTTGAAAGCGTGAATTTGCTGTAAATTGATGAAATTTTGGAAAGGAAAACAAGGAGAAAAGTGTGAAAGGAAATGGGATTAGATAAACGAAGAAAACAGAGCATAGATGGTACACAAAAACAATAAGGCGAAGAGGATATCAAGCAATAATAGAGAAGGGAACGATGCTAATGATAACAATGAATATAATAAGGGTGATGATTATGATAATGATGATCATGATGATAATAACAATGATAATCATAACAGTAATAATGATATGATTAACAGTATTGATGATAATAGTGATAATGATAAAAATATAAATAATGATAATAATTGATGATAATGATAATATTAATGAGAATAATTATTATTATTATGATAATAGTAATGATGGTAATATCATCCTTACTATCCCTATAACTATCAATAATATCAATACTATACAACAACAAGAGCAATAACAATAACCATAAAGAAGCTAAAAATACAGGAAATACATCATACAATTTCAATAACAAACGCCAACATCATCTGGTGATACCAATACCACCAACAACGGACGATAATGACAAAAGCTGAATAGGTCAATGCATCAGAGGCAGAATTATTATGGGTTTCCCCCTCACTTACCCATCTTTCGAGTGTTCTTGATAGTTCTTCTCTTATTATGAAGGGGGTTGGGGGGGGGGGGGGGTTCTATCCACTGGGTTCTGCCTCTTCTACTTCCTTCCAACTGTTTTGTCTGGTCTTGTGTAGATAGGGAATCGTTTGGGTCTTCTCTATTTGTTATCATTGTTAATTTTTTTTTCTCTCTTTTTCACTTCATTCTGTTTATTCTGCACTGATTTGTAGGGAAGATATAACTATTGGTGTTTCTATGTTTTATCATTATAATTATGTTTATTATTGTCATGGGTTATTCTTTCTCCTTTTCTTTCGCTTTTCCCTCCTCCGTTTTAGCCCATTGTTGAACCTTTTATCCATTCCTCAAGTTCTTGCCTACCTTTCATTCACTAATCTAATTTCCTCCCTCACCTTTTTTCACCTCTCGTTCCTTACTTCCGGTTCCCCCGGCCACCGTATCCAAACCTCTTTCCATTCTTTTTAAGACATTTCTCCTTTTTTGTTCATCCTAATATCTTCAGAAGTTGCTGAGTGCTCTCTCTCTCTCTCTCTCTCTCTCTCTCTCTCTCTCTCTCTCTCTCTCTCTCTCTCTCTCTCTCACTTTATCTATCTATCTATCTAACTCACTTACAGTCATTCTGTCTCTTTTACTCTATTTTCTCTATCACTATACTTATTGTTTTATTCTCTCCTCCCCTCTCTCTCACTTACATTCGATCTATCTCCCTTCTTCTCTTTTTATCTATCCCTATTGTTATCCCCTCCTCCTCTCTCCGTCTCTCCGTCTCTCCCTCAACGTTGGGTAATCCATCAGACAGCGTAGGCCTATAAGAGGCAAAGCTATTGGACCCGAGCAGCTTATACAAGTTACGTATCGGGCAGTGTGTGTGCGTCGGCCGCCCCCTGGTGAGTATGGTTCAACTTTAAACTCCCGCTCCCCCATTGCTCCCCCCCACTCCCTCTCATTCCTCCCCTCGTCCCCCTTCAAACCCACTCCCTAGACTCCCTCCCCTCCTTCTCTCCTCATTCCTCCCCACCGTACCCCCTCCTACCCTCTTCCGTGACTCCCTCCCATCTCCCCTCATTCCTCCCCACCGTACCCGTCCTACCCCTCTCCCGTGTCTCCCAGCTCCCCCTCATTCCTCCCCACCGTACCCCTCCTACCCCTCTCCCGTGTCTCCCAGCTCCCCCTCATTCCTCCCCACCGTACCCTCTCCAATCCTTCTCCCTCGATCCCTCTCCCCCTCTTATCCCCGTACCCCCGACTCGCAGCGTCTTTTCCCCACGTTCTCTCCCCTCTTTCAGCATCTCTCCCAGACTCCCCTACCCTTTGGGTATCTTCTTCGTTGCCTTCTTTCGCTTCACCTTTCTTTATTTCTTGTTTTTCTTATGGTCTTCCGAAGTTTTTTCTCTGCTGATATATCCGTCCATATATACACACATATATATCACTCTCTCCTCTCTTTCGCTCTCTCTCATTCTCCGTCTCTCTTTCACTCTCTCTCTCTCTCTCCCTCTCCGTCTCTCTTTCGCTCTCTCTCTCTCTCTCTCTCTCTCCCTCTCCGTCTCTCTCTCTCTCTCTCTCTCTCCCTCTCCGTCTCTCTTTCGCTCTCTCTCTCTCTCTCTCTCTCTCTCTCTCCGTCTCTCTTTCGCCCTCTCTCTCTCCGTCTCTCTCTCTTTCCCTCTCTCTTTCTCCGTCTCACTCTCCGTCTCTCTCTTTCTCCGTCTCACTCTCCGTCTCTCTCTTTCTCTCTCTCTCGGTCTCTCTTATTCTCTCTCTATATATATCTATCTATCTCCCTCTCGGTCTCTCGTATTCTCCCTCTCTCATTTATCTATCTATCTCCCTCTCGGTCTCTCGTATTCTCTCTCTCTCATTTATCTATCTATCTCCCTCCCGCTCTCTCACTCTCTCTCTTTCTCTCTTTCACTCTCACTCTCTCTCTATCTCTCTATCTCTCACTGTATCTATACACAAACAATATATATGCATACATGTACACATATCTATGCCTCTCTTTCACTCTTTCTCCCATTCTTCTCTGACATTCCCTCATACTTTCCGCCTCTTCATACACCTGCACCCCCACAATGCACCACCACGCACGAAGGTTGTCTAATTAAGACTTCCGCTCATTTCCCTTTCCAGGGCTTAAGATCCCTCCCTTCTCTTCCTCACTCCTGCCATCCCGACCAGCCAGCCAACCCCCAACACATACTCTTGTTTAGTTCTTCCTATTTATCTCACTCTCTCTTTATTTCTCTCTCTCTCTCTCTCTCTCTCTCTCGCTCGCTTTCTTTTTCTGGCTTCTCCTCGGCTCGCCACTTCCTCCCTCTTCACACACTTCCTGGCTCACTGCGAATGGGGAGATGAGTAGAGGGCAATTAGGAGAGGAGGAGGGAAAGGAGGAGGAGGAGGAGGAGGAGGGGGAGGAGGAGGAGGAGGGGGAGGGGGAGGAGGAAGGGGAGGGGGAGGGGGGAGGATGAGGAGGAGAAAGAGATGGAAGAAAAATAAAAGGAACAGGGGAAGAAGAAGAAGAGGGAAAGAAGAGAAGGAGGGGGGGGGGAGGGGGGGGGGGGATGAGCCAGACCACAAATGAAGGCCCGAATTTTGAGCGATAGGAAAAAAGGGTCGGCCTACAGGGGTTGATATGCAGAGAAGTGAAATATTGTATGGTATCTTCTAAACTAAAGTCACTTCATCTATGATAAACAATACTCACGCTTATCAAAAGAAACACATCTTTATCAATATCATTTTATCTTCCTTATTTCCTTTGTTTCGTTAAATTGTTATTTTTGTTAATTTCCCACATATGCTTTTTTAATGTTGAGTCATGTTTTCTTCTTTGATATGATTATACTGTTTTCTTAGAATTTTCTTTCTCATCGTTCACTTTTTTTTTAATTGTTTCTATAATTTGCATTTGAATCTCACATTAGAGGAATAACCAGGATTTCAGGAAAGAGAACGGGGAGATGTGTTGAAATATAAGATAGGCTTTCAGAAAGTTTTGAAGCTTTTCTCTTTCATCTTACATGATTGAAGTATCTTTCTTAATGCTTTCAGTCAGTACTGACCTATTCAGCTTTGTATTCTCAGTTAACAATTCACAAAACTTAAAGGAGAGGGGGGGGGGGGGGGTACATGGTTCCCTATGCCCCCTCTTGTTACACATTATTTTTTTCCCCCTTTTTTCCAATTTCTTCTGATATCATAGATTACCGTTAAAGTGATTGTCCTTCCTCTTTTCCAACCAGTTAAAGTACACCTTTTAGATCTTGATAAGAATGTTTGAAAAAAGTATTATTTCGAACGGAATTTTTCCCATTGAATGCCATCCGGCAGAAGGCTGAGTCTCATCCCCTGGCCGCTTTCTTAGAAGAGAAAAGATGGAAAATTCAATTTCGATTCTGATAAATGTTCCCTTCCGCTCGCTGCAATCCCCCCCCCCCACCCCACCCCACCCAACACCGCCTCCTCCATCTCTTCCCTCGGCCCCAACCTACCCCTTCTCCTGTCCACCTCTCTCTTCTTCTCCTTCCCCTTACCCCCTCTCCACTATCCCTTCTATCTATCGTAGTCCCCTCTCTCCTTCTCTACTCCTCCCCTCTTTCCGCAAACGTTCGCCGACAGATTAAAAAAGAAAAAGATAGAGAAATAGGAAGGAAGGGAGAGAAGGAGAGAGAGAGAAGGAGGGAGAAAGAGAGAGAGAGAGAGATCAACTCTTCAGCGCGCAGTTCCTTCAAGGAGTCCGCCAAGACGCATGGCCACGCTCCTTGAGGATCTATTGTCACTCTCTTTCCGTCTTATGCGCTCGTCTCGCCTAACTCCTTCCCTTCAGTGCTTCCTTTAAAATCTTCTTTTTATCCTTAAAACCATCTTACTTTTTTGGGGAAGGGAATGGGCAGGATTTGTCCGGTCCACTCAATTGCACAGGTTTCTATTACACACTCTAGGTGGGGTCTTATACACATGCTCATATAAACATATAAACTTATAAACACACACACACACACACACACATACACACACGGTGACGCACACAAGCAAACTCAATCTTTCAAAAAAAAAATTGCTTCAAGGGTCAAATCGATTTTTCCCTGAGCAACAAACAGAAGAAAAAAATAATAAAACCTTAATGGAGAATGCTTCGTCCCTCCTTCACCTTCTTCGCTCTTTCTTTCTTTCTTCCAATCTTCATATATTGCCGTGTCCTTCTTCGGGAGATAGTTGAATAGTTGATAGTTGATAGTTGAATACCACATGCTATATCTCCTAAATTCCCTTGTCTTGGAATTTCATTATCGAGGATTTTTGACTGAGTAGTTTTTTCTTAGTCATTATATGCATCTTGAAATGCTAGAGCTGGTATGTTAATAGGAATCATGGAATGATTTAAACCATAGTTTGTTAGACAGATATAGCTAAAAATGTAGAAATAGATACGGGTAGATAGATTGTCGTGTATGTTATATATATATATATACATATATATATATATATACATATATACGTATATATATATATATATATATATATATATATATATATATATATATATATATATATAAATATATGTATATAAATATATATATATATATATATATATATATATATATATATATATATATATATATATATATATTCATTCACACACACACACACACACACACACACATCTCTCTCTCTCTCTCTCTCTCTCTCTCTCTCTCTCTTTCTATATACATACATATATATATATATATATATCGGTTATCGAAGGTCGTGTGTGTGTGTGTGTGTGTGTGTGTGTGTGTGTGTGTGTGTGTGTGTGTGTGTGTGTGTGTGTGTGTATACATACATACATACATAGACAGATAGATAAATAGATAGATGAATGGGTAGATAAATTAGATGAATATAGAGGTGAATAGATAAATAGACAACAACTGTTAATACTACTCCTGTTATTCTCGTATTTTCATTATTGTTTAAATCATCATTATTGTGATGGCTTATAGGAATGATGTCAGAAGATAAAACTAACTCTTCAAATCTTCTTACAAGATAATCATTGATGTAAGATAATCCTTCTCCCCATCTCTCTCTCTTCCCTTCACTCTCTCTCTCTCTCTCTGTCTCTATCTCTCTATTTCCCTCCCTCTCTCTCTCTCCCTCTCTCTTTCTCTCTTTAGATTTCTCTTTCTGTCCCCTCGAATCTGTGTCCATGTTTATCACGCACGCAAAACCCACATAAAAAAAAAAAAAAAAATCACTTACTATTCATTAAATACAATACGAAATCTCTTATCTTTGTCACTTCCCCTGCTACACCGGCAACGCGCACGTAAAAATTTTAGTGTTGACCTGGATATAAAGTAAAAAAAAAGGGGAAAAATATTAGCAAAAATAGAAATAGAAAAAAAAAACTTTAATTTATATTGGTTAAGGGGGAAGGGGAGTGGGTGTTGGCATCCTACCTGACCGGTGCAACATAGTGCCAGATTTACGCGGCCATTCATGCGCTTCCACAAGTTACTGGTGACTGCAGTCGACTACAAAACACCAACAGCGGGTATTAAAAAAATGAATGGGACC
>BOPN01003302.1:40000-42500 GCA_017312705.2 Penaeus japonicus | reverse complement strand
TACACTTTACACTAGCGACCTTAAGTATAAGGAATAGATAGCTTTTTATTCATCTTATTTTTGGTAGGGGGGGGGGAGGGGGCGTTGTCTTGGTGATTGGTTGGTTGTTCCGATGCTCACTGACGTCATGATTGTTTTCAAATTTTGATTGGTGGTCTTATCATTAGGAACGTAATCAAATACTCATTGATGTTAGGTTAGAGGGAATGGCTTATTCCTTAGGAACGTCTCTCATACTCCTTCTCCGCCTCGTTATCTTTTCTCATTTATCATCATCAACATCTATTTATCGCCATCTTATCCTCCCTTTTAATCATCTCTTCACCTTCGACTTCTTCTTCCTCTCCTATTTCCTATTCATGGGTGGATGTACTTAACCATTTCAAGACTGAAGGTTTATTAACACTCACGACCTAAAATATCAAAGAGATAAAACGAACAGATATTCAACTTTTTTACTTTATCAAAACATCCAACGTATCATAATCAGCAAATTATAATTCAAACGAACAAAACAGGAAGTTCAATCGAGAGAAATACATTACACATATAGATTTTTTTTTTCGCTCTCTCTCCATTGTCCAGATCAAAGGGACAACACTTCAAAAGCACCTTATCGAATCACGGAGTTTGATGGTATTAGAGCTTCTGTGGGAATGATGTTGTCTAGCGGAAAAGACTCGACAGAGAGGATTCGGCAGAAAGGATTCGATAGAAAGGATTCGACACAGGGGATCCCGGCAGAAAGGATTCGACAGGAAGGATCCGACAGAAAGGATTCGATAGAAAGGATTCGACACAGGGGATCCCGGCAGAAAGGATTCGATAGAAAGGATCCGGGCAGAAAGGATTCGACAGAAAGGATTCGATAGAAAGGATTCGATAGAAAGGATCCGGCAGAAAGGATTCGACCGAGGGGATCCCGGCAGAAAGGATTCGATAGAAGGGATTCGGGCAACAGTCTTCAATCCGTGTTGTCACTGTGTCCACTGAGGTCCGTCAATTCGAGTGGACGCCAGCACAAGGCTTGGCTTATTATCTGGAGCTTTGTCGGTCGGCGTTCTTGTTTTGTTTTGTTCTTTTCTTTATCTTCTGGTTCTCTTTTTTATTTTGGATTCTTTTCCTTTTGTTTCGTATTGCTTGTTTATGCCTTTTATTTGTTTTGTCTTTTTTTTCGTTTGTTTTTCTGTCTTTTAAATCGTTTTTATTTTTTGCGTTTGTTTGTGCCTCTCTTTCGATTTCTGTTTTCTCTCTCTTTTTTCTTGTCGAATTTATTCTTTGACTCTCTCTCTTTTCCTTTATTTCCTGTCCTGCGTTCTCTTTTTTTCATCCTTTTCTCTCTCTCTTCCCTGCGAACGACATGTTATAACCTTAGGCACATATCATATTGTGCTTTTCACGATAATTTCCCCTTTTAAAGCGAAATGAGTTTTCGCAGAATTCTCCGCTGTTCTCTCCCTCTCACTCTTTATCTCTCCCATACGAGACATCCTCCGATATTCCTGGCTCATTTGACTCACACTCACATTCACTCTCTCTCTCTCTCTCTCTCTCTCTCTCTCTCTCTCTCTCTCTCTCTCTCTCTCTCTCTCTCTCTCTCTCTCTCTCTCTCTCTCTCTCTCTCTCTCTTCCGAGACGTCCTCCGTTCTTCCTGACTCCTTTGACCGTAAGTACCGCTGCGGCGCCGCCCCCGTGGCATCCTTCCAAGCCCTCGAGGCCTTCCAGGTGATCCCGGGGACTATCGGCCGCATGACCTGCAGCCCTTGGCCCTCCTCCAAGTCCTCCAGGTGGCGTGACCTGAAGGACGTGGCCAGCGCTCCGCTTCGACGAGGGGGAGAGTCACCGAGGAAGGCTTGAGGAGAAAGGGTGGAATTTTCATACGCTGTGTTGTTGCTGTTGTTGTTTTTCTTCTTTTTTCTCTCTTTTCTCCTGTCGTTTGTCTGTCTTTCCGTTATCTTTTCTGTCTTTCTTCTTCGTACTGTCATTACCAAGAAATTATTTAAGGAGACAGATAGAAATTCTTACATCATGCGCTGTTGTTCTTTTTGTGTGTTCTTCTTGAGGAGATTCGTTCCCTTCTTTGCTGATTTTTTTTTCTTTCTTTCTTCCCTTCTACCTCTTTCTTCTTCTTTTTTTTTCTTTCTAGTCTTTCTTCTCTTTCCCCTCCCTTCTTCTTTTTATCCTCTTTCTTCTTCATCCACTTCTTTTTCTTATTTTTTTCCTCTTCTTCATTTAATTCTATCTTCCTTCCTTTCTTCTTCTTTTTTCTCTTACCTTTCTTTATTCCTATTCGATACTGATTTATCTCAAAATTATTTTTATTTCCTTTTTTCATTTTCTTTATTTGTTTATTTGACCTTTTTCTCTTTATTCTCTCTTTTTTATGCTTTATCTGTGTGTTTATATGCCTTCTTCATTTCTCTTCGTAAATAGCTTCAGTTTACCGTCTGTCTTATAATGAAAAAGAAATGTAAAAAATATTTTTTTATGAAATATTACA
>BOPN01003302.1:10000-12500 GCA_017312705.2 Penaeus japonicus | reverse complement strand
TAAGAAACACGCATTAAAGGCAAAACTGACTTCGGAATATTCCCGGGCAATTCTTTGTATCAACCCCAAGAAAATAAGGAGACGCAACACCATCCACCTACCAAGCACCACACCTCACCACATCGTCATTATCACCACAACTAACCACAAACCATAATCCTAGGAGAGAGAACACCAAAGCGGCAAACAAATAGAATCCTAACGGAGTCCTAACGAAGAGTCGCTGCAGGTTCAGTGATGTAAATAATGCAAGGAAGTCAAGGCAGATGGAGTGGGAGAAGCGACTGAGGGGAGGGGAGGGGCATCCGGAACTGAGAGGGAGGAGGAGGAGGAGGAGGAGGAAAGGAGCGGGTCTGCGTAAGTTCGGTCAGAGGTTAGAGATCAGAGGTCAGAGTGGAGGAGGGGGAAGAGGCATGGGGGAGGAGGAGGAGGAGGAGGAGGGGAAGAGGCAAGAGGGAGGAGGAGTTGGAGGGGGGAAGAGGAGGAGGAGGGGGAGAGGGAGGAGGAGGAGGAGGGGAAGAGGCAAGGAGGAAAGAAGGAGGAGGAGGAGGAGGGGAAGAGGCAAGGAGGAAAGGAGGAGGAGGTGGAGGAGGGGAAGAGGCAAGAGGGAGGAGGAGGGGGAGGAGGGGAAGAGGCAAGGAGGCAAAGAGGAAAGGAGGAGGAGGTGGAGGAGGGGAAGAGGCAAGGAGGAGGAGTTGGAGGGGGGAAGAGGCAAGAGGGAGGAAGAGGAAGAGGTGAGAGGGTGGGGAGGGGAAGAGGGAATTCGTGGAATGAAGTGGGTGGTGGAGAGAGGAAAGGGAAGATGGAAGGGGCAAGGGGGAAAGTTTAGGGGGAACGAGAGAGAAAGAGAAAGAGATTGATTTGTTGTTTTCCCTCTTTCTTTCCCTCACACTCTTTCGCTCCATTTCTGGAATCGTCTTATTCTTTGTATGTTTGATGTTTGTCAGCTTTTTTTCCTCAGCCTTTTCCGTTCCATCTCTCTCTCTCTCTCTCTCTCTCTCTCTCTCTCTCTCTCTCTCTCTCTCTCTCTCTCTCTCTCTCTCTCTCTCTCTCTCTCTCTCTCTCTCTCTCTCTCTCTCTCTCTCTCTCTCTCTCTCTCTCTCTCTCTCTCTCTCTCTCTCTCTCTCTCTCTCTCTCTCTCCCGCGCTCTCTCTTTTCTCCCTCTCTCCCTCTCTCTCTTCTATCGTATTTCCCTTTTATCAATCTTTCCATCTCCCCTTTGCCTTTCTTTCACCATTTCTTTCATTCACGCTTCGTTGATCTTTGTTCGCTTTCTCTTCTTCCTTGAGATGCTTTCTTTCTTTATGTGTTTGTGTCTTTGGGGCGAGAGAGAGAGGGTGTGTGGGGGGATGGAAAGTGAAGAGAAAGAAAGAAAGAGAGAGAGAGATAGAGGAAGTAGAGGAGGAGTAAACTCTTTTACCTTTTTTTGACGACTGTACACTTTTCTTTAATTTTCTTTTATATTCTTCTCCTGTTTCCTTACATCATATCCCCTTCCCCTCTCTCCCCCTCCCTCCTTCTATCACAAGCCCCTCCCCCTCTCCCCCCTCTCACCCTCTCCCACTTCCCTTAAACGTGGCTGCCTCGTTCGCTCACTTTACTTGCTCTTACTAGTTAAGGAATATGAGTGTGTGTGTGTGTGTGTGTGTGTGTGTGTGTGTGTGTGTGTGTGTGTGTGTGTGTGTGTGTGTGTCTGTGTGTATGCAAAGAAAAAAAATAGTTATTTGTTATTCATATCATTAGCATCATCCTTATAATTATTATGAATATCAATTATCATTAATATTTTTTTGTTATTATTATCACTTTTTACTAATATTATTATTCTCATTATCATTTGTGTTATTATCATCATTTTCTTAAAGTCATTTTAATTTTTAGCATCATCATTATTTTTTTATTATAATTATTACCAACATCATTAGTAGCAGAAGTAGTAATAGTAGTAATAGTAGTAGTATCGTTATCATTACTGAAATCATTATTCCTATCACTACCATTATTATCGTTGCCATCATCTTAACCATCATTATCTTAATCACCACATTAACAGTTATAACTATATTCACTTTTATCATTGGTATAATTACTATTTCCATTTTGATTGGAAAGGTCATTCCACCCGCACAGCAGCTGTTCCCTCTTGTTAGTGAGGTCATGCTCTCATCTTGACCTGGTAAATGACCTGAAATATGTAGGTCATAGGATAAAGGAATAGAAAAAAGGGGAGCAAGAGAATCCAGAGAAAGAGAGGAAGAGGAGATGGAGGAGAAGAAGAGAATAATGATGAAATAATCGGATTATCAGAAGGTGAGGATATTTAGGTAATACATGGGACATGTAGATCGATAGCAAGATAGAAAGGTAGATAGACAGAGGAATAAATAGATAGAAGGGTTTTGGCAGGAGAACAGATGAGGATTCGGGGGATGATGAAGGGAAAGGGGAAGAAGATGAAGAATAGAAAAGAGGAGATGATGAGGGGAAAGGGGAGGATGAG
>BOPN01003301.1:162500-166648 GCA_017312705.2 Penaeus japonicus | reverse complement strand
TTTTTTGTATGTGGATTCTTCCATTAATGAAACTTTTTCCTGTTTCAGATATGTCCAGTCTTGTTTTCTACGTCCAAGTATGAGTCTTTACATTTTTTAACGTTGGCCATTTTACCCAGTAAATAGTCATGAATAAAGCAAAAGTTCGAAAGAAAAGATTATGAGGCAAAGATTCTAATCACAGGAAATGTTTCTATTAACAGTACCTCACCATATAAACACCTGTTGTACAAGTCTATTCCTTCCCGTATTTCAGGCTCGTTTCGGAGACCGCTTGCCAGCAGCCTCTGCACTCGAGCTGTCTTACCTCCCTCCGATCTCAGCTGACACTGACCCCAGCTTGAGTTCGCCCTCCAACCAGAGGGTCTCGACTGCACCCACGAGCGACGCTTTGGGACTCGACTCGAGCGCGGACGGCCTGGACGGGACTGGGGTGGGCGGGGGTGGGGAATTAGGACTGGGGGAGACAAGTGGACAGGCGGCTGCGTCAGTTGTGACAGGTAGTATAGGTGCTACGGAGACAAGTGAACTAGGGCTAAGTGTTTCAAGTGGGACGGATGTGGAGCAGACAGGTGGACTAGGGGTGGATGGGACTGGTGAGAGAACGGTATCTGAATCAGGTGAGACGAGTGTGCCTCAGTCAGGCAGTGAGGCTGATGATGGGATCCCGGGCAGAGCCGGACTAGACTATCCCACGCTGGCCGTCGTCCCGGACACAGGATTCTCTTGCAAAGATTACGCATTGCCAGGTTACTATGTCGACCAAGAAGCAGAGTGTCAGGTAGGAGAGGGCGAGCAAGCGAGCGAAAGAGAAAGAGAGAGAGAAGCGAGTTAAATATATACGATTAAGATCTATATCATGATATTATTCAAAGTTATATAGTTCAGTATCCATATTTGTGTATTTTTAAAAGAATTAAATATCTTTCGATTGGACAAGTAAAACTGGGTACGCACACGTGAAGCGGATATGTTCTACAAGGTCATGCTTCATTTTATTAAATAACCTTAACACGTTTTCAGGTGTTCTACATCTGCCAGGCGGATGGGCGTCAGGACGGTTTCCTGTGTCCAAATGGTACAAAATTCAACCAACAGTTCCTCGTTTGCGACTGGTGGTACAATGTAGATTGTTCCATTGCCGATTCATTCTTCACTGTAAACGAAAGGATTTACGCTGGGCCTGGAAGCCGCGCCGTCGAGTTTCCTGATCAAAACAGTGGTGACACGAGCCAAGGTCAGCAGCTGAGCAACGCTGCAGGCGGTCTCCAGGAAGACACATCGGTGCTAGAGACAGTAAGAGGCGAGTCCTTCGGCGACGCTTCAGTTCCAGCGCCCGATGCTGACAGTATCGTCACTCCGAGTAGTGGAGTAGGCAGCGATTATGACGAAGGAACTGAGGATTACGCGGGGGGAATCAGCGCTACCGATGGAGCAATCAGCGATTACGTTGAAGGAAGTGCAGATTATGACGGACTAGGTGGTGGCCAGGTCACTAGTACGCGAAGCAGTTTGGACGGACCACCGAGAAATGATGATTCCTACAGCTACCTTCCTCCGGATGAGTTTTTTCCCACTGAAGCTACCGAAGGCGTTCGTGGAGCGACAGGTGAAGAAATCCTTGTAGGAGGAAAGACTAATCCAAACACAGAATATGGCATCCCTACTGACTTTTCCGTTTTGCCATCTGTTATCACCGATAGTCTCATTGGCCCTGTGTCCAGCAAAACCAAGGGCGAGCTTGATAACGTAACAACGTACAATTATTTTCCGCCAGACGAGACAACTGGAGCTTCCCCCACAACCGCTCCCAGAAACGACGATGAAGACTTCCCAGCAACTTCAAGCGCGTTTGATGAGTCAACGATTGAGGCCATTCTCGGCCACGCTGGCAATCTCGGTGGCTTCCCGGGCAACGGACATTCTGGATATTCTTACCCCGAGCCCCTCAACCCGCTCAACTTTGAGAGCATCAAAACCGATGTTGTACCAGAGGATTCAACCTTTATTTCTGCCGCAGTTGATAGGGAAGAAAGCGAATTAACAACGCCCACACCCAACGCCGGCTTGCCACTGGCTATGAAAGATATTGTGAATAATGGATACAACTATTCGCCTCCTTCCACCTTGACAGGTGAGGTTCCTCTACCCTCCAACCCCAATGACAGAGGCACCGGTGCCTCTTCAACCGAAACAAGTAACGGAAACAGATACCATGGTTATTCCTATCGAGAACCTGCCCAGCCATTCTTGTTCCCTGGAGAGAGCCCCGTTCTACCACTTTCGGAAAGTTACCTGCCTCCAACTACGCGTTGAGATGTCCTTGTTCTACGGGCGTTGCAAGTGTTTTGAGAGCAGGACAGACACGAAGTCGAAATCATCTTTTACTTTTAATAATGTGATGCACACTTTAGAAAACTTACATCGGTTTATATTATGATCTAATGGAGTGCAGGTTACAGTAAAAATAATTGTATGAAGAACTCCCTTTAATTCAGATGATCGTCTTGTAGGAGTATAAACTTATTGATGTTGATATGTAAGGATATCACATATTTCCAAAACGTTTACTCCTTGAGTGAACCAATGTCAAAATAGAAAAGGGAAAGCATTTTATAGTTACATATAATTGATTGCTTTACTCCATTGACACAGTGCCTACTGTAGAGTAATTATAAACTCAGGAATTCAGTCGTGTAGGATAATCAGTTGTTTGATCACAGTGTTTAACCCAATTTTGCCAATGCTGCTTTATTGATCAAGGATTCTATCACATTTGCATACTTTTCTAAGCATGGGTTTGACGGGTAACCTCATCATCTACATGGCAGGTCTATGCCTATATATAGCCCTATCATTGATTGTGTATTTTTTGTACTGACTAACCCCATAAACAATTAAGTTTATATATACTTTATGTAACTGGTAAAACTGATAAAAATGTTCAAATGCCCTTCTCAGTCTACACTAAGCTATTTATTTCTACTGAAGACATGTATATGGTAAAACAATACATAACCAACTGTAGCATTGCTTATTTAATGTCTAAAAGGAAATAGTGATGGTGCAGTAGCTAATATTATTGATAATTTTATTGTGGATAATTTCTTAAGATTACTGTATCCAAGACTAAGTACATGCCTATTTCGCTTTGCACTCCACCATTCAGGAATAATCTATAAAAGGCAGGTACTCAATAGTCTTCTGTCCATAGTTATGTAAAAACAAATGTTCTGCATGTCCATTTATTTAATTTAAAAAATATAAATGTAATAAAAATAATAATGATCAACTTACGTTTTCTTTGATTATCAAAATTATTAAAAATCCCTATCAATCTATCGAATATGGCCATATGATTAAAAAACTAAAAGTAACGATACAGAGTTTGATCAATGAGGACTTGGCAGTGTGGTCTGCTTTGGTGTTAAGGGGTTGTTTACACGGTCAAACGGTTTGTCAAACTTGGTTGTCGAACCTGCATGTCAAACGGTCCGAGATATCAGAAGAAACAAACAATGATCTACTGAGGCGTGTCACCCCTTTCCTTACGTATGAAGATACATGTATGATTTGTTTGAAGCGCAACTGAGGTTTGATGTTCGACGCGTGTTCTCACATTCAAACGGTTTGTGGACAATGAAGCCCCGCCCACTAAAGTCAGGCTCGAACAGACTTTCTTCAAACTGTTTGACCAACGTGTTTGACAACCAAATACCCCGTTCACACGTTCAAACATCACTCCAAACACGTGTCTGTCGAACCGCGTTTGACGAACCGTTTGACCGTGTAAATCCCCCTTTACACTCTCCAGACCCTCCGGGGATGATGACTCTCGTAGACTCTTTCAAAGAAATCAAAGATTTCACTGTCACACATACACTGAGTGAGATTAGGATACTTAGAAATTTACAATATATGTGGCTACATGCTTAAATGTAATATGCATCTGTAATGGCATTAAATCAATATGAAAGGAATTTGTACACAAAGGAAACAAAACACAATTTTCACATTATGTATTATGTACAATAAAATAACAAAATATCTCTGTACAGACGTCCTCCCTACAGAGTAAAATTTCGTACAGTGCTGGCTGTGATACAGACTATTATATAAATGCACATACCACGACATAAATGCAGAGA
>BOPN01003301.1:152500-155000 GCA_017312705.2 Penaeus japonicus | reverse complement strand
ACTTTGTAACACTGTGAAACTTTTGTGGTGACCTTGTCCCTATCACTGTCAAATTGCATGAACTTCAGCTACAGACAGCAAGGACCACATGCACATAACATCAATGATTCCTGATGGTGCTTTTAGTTTGTTCCACACCACTCCCTGATTCGTCCTGGCATCACTTTCACCAGGATTTGAGCTACAATATGGAGATGTCCTTAGGCCAAAGACCCAAGGAACATTATGAAGGCTGGCAGCATATAGATGGTGATGGCACGGGAGAGAGACATGGTTTCTTTGGCAGCAGCAGAAGGTGGCTGTTCAGGCACACCTGAAGGAATGTTATGGTTTGGAGGTGGGTGGTGTTTAACTGGCTTGTAGGGATCATACGGAGAAGGCCTGTTTCCAACATTAGTCACATGTGTCCTCTTGAAACCTGAACCTTCTTTGGTGTTATAATCTTCATAATCAATTCCACCACCAGAGCCAGGATACGCATCTTCATCATCAGGGGGATAGTGGCCTGAAGGGTGCCAGCCACTGCCACTCCCTTCATCTTCAGAGTCACTATCATCATCTTGTTTGTTACCACTGCCTAACCAGGACTCTGTTAAAAGATTTTTTTCCCAGTTACTTTTAGCGTAGATCAATAAAAAATAAATAAAAATGAAACAGCTACCTACTGTATAGAATATTATCAATTTTCAACTGAAATATCTTTCACAATTCTCATTAACAGCTTACCATGTAAGACAACTTTAATTTTCTTTTAAAGCTGTCCAAATGGTTGCTAATTACTGCCCAGAAAAACACAGCTACAAATTGTAAGCAATTGAGTTTCAAAACTCATATATATAGTTCTTACCATCATCAATCCATGACACATTGCGGCCATGGTAAGCCTCCTTCAGCTTGCTTGTTATTACCTTCAGTCGCATAATTTGTTCATCCATATCAGAGCTATGATATGGCTCTGTGACATTCATGCTCTTCATTTCATACCTTAAATAGAAGATTGTCTTGTTACATATAGTCAATAAATATTGTCATGTTACCATGTTAATAAAACCTCCACTAACAGCAAACTAAACTGATAATCCCCAATACTTACTTGCTGAGTTTAGTTCCAGTCCAGCAGCTCGCAGCACTCTGGTGGACAGCGTCCTTACACATCTTAGTGGGCAATTCAACCCAGAAGTCTCGTGCATTCTTGATCTGGTGAAACAAAAGGGTATATAATATATTTCTGTTGTCATACTCCAGTAGATATTAAGTGTTCTTGATGACTCCTATACTTGATTGTATCTTTATAAATACTTCTCTTGTCAGTCAGTAAATTTGTCTTTCAAAACATAAGTCAAAAAGATAAAGGCAATAAAAAAAGGGAAAAAGAAAAGAAAATAAGTGACAAAAATAAGTGGTCTCAAAGCTCATCCATACAATAGAAGTAGCTTCAACTTGAAAAAAGGATCTATTACTCTAAATGAGAATATGAAATATACAGATATGTAATATGGATAAGCTGAAGTAATACAAACCTTGGTTTTGATCTCATGAACATGCCTGCTGATTGAGAAATTTTCACTTTCTCTCTTTTCTTCACGTTTGCCTCCACTAAAATCTAAAAATTCCTGAGACAATTCTCCTCTTCCTACAGCTGCCCTTTTGCGCCGTCCAAGGCGTGGTGACCCACAGCCTTGAAATACCTGTGGAGAGATAGCCATTTAGTCTGGTATATTCTCTTGAAGAATGATTTCTAAAAGACAGGGAAAAACAAAAGAATTATCAGTTTCAGGATATAAGTATTAAGTATTTAACTATAGGATACTGGGCATCCACTTTCACGTTTGGACCACATTTATGTACTTTCATGAACAAATAGGAATGAAATAACTATCCCAAATGAAAAAAATATGAAGAGATGGAGAAGAGGAAAGTGACATTTGCTCATGGCTGTGAGTGCCACAGCACAAACCAACCATACTGGTACAAAGTCATATCTGCGGCCACAGCACATAGTCTAGTTCACCTTCCTCTTCTCATATTGCCTCCACACACTACACCACTGGTACTTTAAAGACAGAGGTTGGCATCTTGCAGTAAGCATCTGAGGTTAAAGCTTGATAAAGAACATGGATATGGCACCTATTAAGACTTTCTTTCCTGCTACTACCAGGAGAGAGTGGTGCCATCCAAGTTATGTTTTACTTTACTAAACCTATTTTGCAGTAATTATAGCAATTTTTATGATAATTTCTATCATCTATCTAATGGTTTAATGTCAGTGTGTATACATATATGTATTCCTTTGTGGTGATATAGTTAGGAGCCGGGATTCTCACTCAGAGGGCCCGAGTTCAATTCCCTGTCAGGGAGGTAAAATTTGTATTTCTATATTAAATGCATTACTACATTCTACCATCTTTCACATATATTCTTTTGTTGTTGTCTTTGAAACTACAGATAACAAATTAAAAAGATACACATATGCATACTATTAATTTCAACCCGGGTATGT
>BOPN01003301.1:127500-130000 GCA_017312705.2 Penaeus japonicus | reverse complement strand
GGTATGGGGTAGCTAATGGTAGATATGGTGGCGTGGTGTTACCTTGCGAGCGTTCTTTGATGTGACATTTTTCAACACATGTTAACAATGAAGTCTTGCACTTGCCAGCAACAAGCTACATATCCAAGCCTCCTATGCCTCGAATAAAGTGTATACATGATCAAATGATTTATCAGTTTCAAATCAGAAGGAATATTTTACATTCATTGAACCTAACATAAATAAACATGTGTCAATTTCAATGCGCCTCGTATTCATCAGAACAACAATCATATCCAATCGTTCCCATTGTTTCTGAAGGTGTAATCACATTGTCGTTTATTTCAATGCCATGCAATTATGCTGTTAGAGCCACATTGCCCTTCTGATTACGCGCGCCATTACACACACAACGGAAATTCCAAATATAGAAGCCAAAACTCTCGTCGCATTCGAAGGTGACGAGGGGTGGCGATGCTCGCCTTCCCCTCACTATTATGCCCTCCAATGCTTGGAGGGCATCGCGTGTTCTTCTCCATCAGGCGCCTCTCCGCCTACTTGTGTGACGAATTGCAGCGCGGTACGTAAGAGGGAGGAGGGGGAGGCCGTTCTGGGGGTAAGATGTTTGATGAATAAAAAGGAAATAGTAAAGGTATTCGAGAATAATAATAACATAGAAACTACCATAGATCTGCGTGGACCCGAGTCTTACAACGAGCTTGACGAGTCGAGATCACTCCTCCACACGACCTCCGTCCAGCCTGGCGCTAGCAAGAAGCAAACATGAAGCCACAATTTCTACCACGATGCACCGTAGTAAGGATAGTTGCATCAGAAGTTTAGACCACTAGACGTTCGCCTAATTTCCGTACATTATCTCATTGTGTATTAAGTCCAGTACACGAGTCTTCACGGCCCTCGCCTTCTACGTATCGCCGCCACCTTATCGGCGTCATAATCGACCTGGAAAAGACAAGGCAGGCCGCCCATCCGCCACTTCCTTTCGCATGAAGGGCACCGCCGACACCGAGCCCAGCGGCCGGGCAGTGCCTGCAAGTAAACTCTCATTGCCAGGCGGCCACGCGGACTCAATTGCGAGCAGCGTGGACCTCATTGCAGGCACTCGGTACCAGCAACATGCATCATCCTCGATGCCTCTACACAATCACGCAACTTCCCTTTCCAAGTGCTGCCATTCACTCCCTCCTGCCACATCCTGCCTTGTACTTCCTCCTGCACCTGGGCGTCCAACGGAGGACTTGACCCGACTGAGTGAATAGGCCTATGACTAGACCATCTAGAGTCTCTGCCTGCAAAGACCCTGTGCCACCCATGTCGGCCCTTTCAACCCCTCGCTCTCCGAAACCGTTCCCTCCCCTCCCCAGTGTACAATATTCTCGCCCTCTCCTCCGTTCCGTCACCCCCCCCCCCACACACACACACACCCACCTCCCTACAGTTCCGCCTCGCAACGCACGTCCCTGGAGCCCCGCGGCGTCAATTGCCTTTGCGCTAAAACCCGTGTCCCCTCGAATGGCGCCTCGTCTGTTCTCTTGAACCGCATTTGGTAATCAAAGGTCTCCCTACCTCCATTTCATCTATTTCTTCCTCTGCCTAGCATTCGAGTTTTCTCTTTCAGTTCCTCCATTCCCTCGCCCCTTTTACTTAATAACAATGCTCGTGTGAGTAAAACCACGGAGTAATAGGTTTTCCCTCTACCAAATAATCCCTGTTCCTTCCTCTCTCATACAGCCAACAATCAGACTCAACCCGTGTGCCACCTCTTTCCCTTACCCTTTCTTCTCTGTCTTTTCCTTCCTATTATTCGACTTCCATTACATTGTTTTCTTCTTCTTGTCTCTCCCTCTTCCTCTCTTCCGCTCCTTCCCCCTTACCCCATCCCTTCCTTCCCCTCTCCCCTTATCTCTTATCCCTCCCTGCTTCTCCCTGCTTCCCCCTCGGCCCCTTACCCCGTCCCCATCTCGCATCCACGTGCCGCATCCCCTCTTCCTCTGGCTGATGACCCGAGGCCTTTCAAGTTCTATGCTTCATGGTGCTTCATCTCGCCTTTATTGTATCCTTCCCCGACTACACTCTCGGGAGGAGAGCGAGGGAGGGGAAAGAGGGAGTCTGGTCACGTCATAGAACCCGCGCCCGCGCCCCGCCTCAGCCAGGGTACGCTTCCCTTCCGTCTCCTTCTCCCTCCTTTACTGCCAAGGTCTCTCCCTGAAGGTTCCTCATGAGCGCGTCTCCCTGCATCGCCATCATCCTCCAGATCCTCCCCATCCTCGTACCCCCTCCGAGACTTCGAGGCAGTATCCTGGCCCAGATGACCCTTACATCCGGGCGAGGCAGGAGGGGAGCCCTTAGAAACAAGTCCCAAGCACTGGAGAGGAGGGGGGGGGGGGGGGTAATCGCCTGTCTTCCTCTGTTTGTCTATATGTTTTTTCCTCCCTCTCTGTTTTTCTCTGTCTCTACTTCTCTCTCTGTCACCGCCATCCCCGTCTCTCTTATTATTTCT
>BOPN01003301.1:117500-122500 GCA_017312705.2 Penaeus japonicus | reverse complement strand
GAGAGAGAGAGAGAGAGAGAGAGAGAGAGAGAGAGAGAGAGAGAGAGGGGAGGGGAGGGAGAGGGGGAGGGAGGGAGGGGGGGGGGGAGGGGGGGAGGGAGAGGGAGAGAGAGAGAGGGAGAGGGGGAGGGAGAGAGGGGGAGAGAGAGAGAGAGAGAGAGAGAGAGAGAGAGAGAGAGAGAGAGAGAGAGAGAGAGAGAGAGAGAGAGAGAGAGAGAGAGAGTGAGAGAGGGAGGGGGAGGGAGAGGGAGGGAGGGAGGGAGGGAGGGAGGGAGGGAGAGGGAGAGGGAGAGAGAGAGGGAGAGGGAGAGGGAGAGAGAGAGAGAGAGAGAGAGAGAGAGAGAGAGAGAGAGAGAGAGAGAGAGAGAGAGAGAGAGAGAGAGAGAGAGAGAGAGAGAGAGAGGGGGGGGGAGGGAGAGGGAGAGGGGGGGGGGAGATGGATGGGAGAAAAGTAGAAGGCAGAAAGAGAGACCGATAGAATAAGGGGAGCATAAACCTTTGAACAAGAAATCTGTAGCGCCTCAATAAAAGGAGGCGAGGGGAGTCCGGGTGAGGAATCTTGTCAAATCAAATATTCAACAAACAAAGTAGGCCCACGACTTCTCAACACACCAATACCAGCCTCGCTTCATCCCCACCCCACCCTCAACCCCCACCCACCTTTAGACCCAGTCTCTCCTGTCCCGCTGCCCCCTTTGCTCCTTTCCATTTAGCTCTCCCTTTCCTGCCTCCCTCCTTTTCTTCCATTCCTATGGCTCTCGCTTCCCCTCTCCCCTCCATTCTTCCCCTCCCCCGCCCGTTCCTCCTTGTACCACTCGCTATCTCCATCTCCGTCTGCATCTCCCTCTCACTTTCCCTCCCAAGAAAAACTTCCCCGCAATGAGATCAGCATCCCGCTCCTCCGTGAAAAACTGCAGACGCTACATAGTAATAAGGTTACAATGTTAAGTGGATATCCTAGACGTTCCAGCACACCTGACACCGCTACCGAGCCGAGAGGCAAAAAATTAACAATGAAGAGAAAAATGCCTCGAGATAGGTCTTGCTCATTTTAACAGCAATTTCCAAAGGTTAAAAGCACAAGAACATCGCGATAGTTATGCTGCACGCAATGGAAGACATTTAGGGATGAAATGGAAGAAGATGGATTCCTTTGGAAGGTGTATTTTTTGTTTTTCTTCTTTCCTTGCATATTTACTTTTTTTTTTTTTTTTTTTTTTTTTTGCTATTCATTATTTTCCGCATAATAGTTACTGACATTTTTACTCTTACTACTTTTACTGTTACCACTATCATTATGAATATGCAGATGATGATGAGGGTGGCAATGCCGTTCATCATATTCATTACTATCATAAACGTGCCAGTATTATACTTCCATTGTTATACTTTTCACTTCTCCGAATACAGCCTGAATACGCTCCCAGGCCTATATCCAGACATTGTCCAAAATCTTGAACTGGATCTCGGGGAGCGAAAGTTCTTGGACAAATAAATGCCAGAGTTTACTGTAGCAACAAACAAAATCTGGTGGAAGTGAGCACGGCAGCCTGGGAAGCGAGCAGGCGGCCGAAGGGCTACGCCGTCCGCTTTCCCTGTGGAAAAGAGATCTATAATCTTTTCATTTCTGATCTCAAAATTTCTTTTTGGTCAATGATGATGGACCAGTCTTTATTTATAAATTATCAAATTAATTATCCCTTCCACTGAACGTAGGAGGTTATGTAGATTTTTTAAACATAAATTTGTGTATTTCTGATGTATGATTGTCACCAGGATTATCTGAAACCCTCCAACCGGAGCGTGCTGAAAATTTACGACAGAGTTGGACAGTCCAGGATCTAGTTGATTAGATTTTGAATGTGAACCTTCGCAGTGAACTCCCTAATTACGCACTCTCTGGTGGCAGAGAACCCGGTGAAAAGAAATACGTTTTTGGGACTCACAGGAGTAAAAATCCTAATTTCAAAGGTTTCTCAAAATCAGTCAACATGTACCGTGGTGATACAATGTACAAGTGAGGCTACGTATGCTTTTACTGGCAGCACATAGAAGAGTAGGCTAATTGAAGCCAGATTTTTTGTTTAAAGAAAACTATATAATAGATCTTAGAAGACTCCAAAGGTAGGGCAGGAAGCCGTCCTAGAAGACGTGCGCTCTGACCACCTTCATCTAAGGAGAAGTTAATTTCGTCTGCATCTATCGGACTTGTTGGCTTCTGACTTCCCTGGCCGGTTTCTATGTTTGATACTTTATCAGAAGGATTACATAAATAGTAGCAGATAGATTGTGATTGAATGTCAAGGGTGGGCTGCCTATGGGCCTTGCACAAAGTGATTGCATTCTGGTGGCGATCCAGGGCTGCTAGAAATCCTTCCATGAGTGGATTGGCATAAACGCGGTAAAGGAATAAATCTTAGGGGATATACTATTGTAGGGATTTGGATTGCTGATCTGTGGATTAATTAATAATTTAGGGGTTGATTACGTAACTTATCGAGAGACAAGGTTAGTTCAAAACTAATGGAAGAGGTTTGTACTGTCAGGAAAGGGGTCTATTAGGATATTCCCTTTTCCTTTAAAGATTGTGATACAGACAGTTGAAAATCAGATTTTTGTACTTAACTGAGGCCTGTGCTCTCCGAGTGCCTTCTATCTTTTTTTTAAATGATCCATTTCCTATTATATGAAATAGGCACATTGATTGGGCCACATATGCCGAATCATGGTTATTTAATGAGACTTACTATGCTGTATAATATTATCTATTCCAGAATCTCACAAACGTCCAGGGATCTCCTCTTGTCTTGTTACTCAGTAGTAAATCGAGAGTAAGGCGAGCCCTTCCTTTCTCTTGTCTGTTCAGATTTTTAGACAGATAAGAGAGAACACACGAAAAGCTTTCTCTATAGCATTTTTTAGGAGGGTATTTCTACTTAACTTATATTTCTCTTCTTTTCACTTCTTTTCATTTCATTGGCCTTTTCCTTCTCACTCCCCTTCCAACGACCGCAAATTCACCTTCTCTTCCCCGTCCCCCTTCTCCCTTTCTCTAGACTCTCATGAAAGAGGAGGACATAATACTCTTTGCAGATTTCGCTGAGGCAAATGAGGAAGGGGTGGGGTAGGAAGGGAGCACGGGGAGAGCGGAGGGCTGGGTGGGGGACCTCCTGGAGAACGGGGCCCCCCAATCATTATCCTGACCCTAATTCCCTCTAATATATTTCCTCACGCGCACTTCCATGCCAGATGGTCATGATGCCTTACAATTCGTTTCCGATAAAACGGGATAAAATGGATCTATAATCAGTTTCTGATGACGATGAGTATGATGATGACGACGTCATAAGTATGAAGATGAAGATAAAGATGATTGACGATGATTGATGATGATGATGATGATGATGATGATGATGATGATGATGATGATGATGATGATGATGATGATGATGATGATGATGATGATGATGATGATGATGATGATGATGATGATTCTCACTCTTTTTATCTCTCCTTCCCTCCCTCTTTCTTTCCCTCTTCCCTTCCCTTCCTCTCTCTTTCCCTTTTCCTCGCCCTCGTATTCCATCTCACAGGCAAGTGCACAGGTATTCATGCTGTTCTTGTGCATCGGCCACTGCACTTCATGGCCGCTAACCGTCCCTAGCGCGAGCCCCGAGAGCTCGCCCAGCGAGCCTCCGCCCGCGTTATCTCTCCCGCCCACGGCGATGTGGGAATCGCGTGGGAATTATTGGGGGCTTGGGCGGTTCACGCTCCGTTGGAGAGGTACGTTCGAGGGGATCCCGTGCTTCGGGCTAGGGGGACTGATGCTGGCTGTATCAGTAACGGAGGGGTAGGGAGAGGGAGATAAAAAGGAAAATGAGGGGGGAGGGGAGAAAGATAGAAAATAAGAAAGAAAGAGGGAAAAAGGAAGAAAGAAAGAGAGAAGGGAGAGGACAAGAGGCCGCGTGACAGAGGGAGAAAAGTGGAAAGGGAGAGGTGGAGGTTATAGAACTTACACGAATCAAAGTACGCGTGGCTGGAACGTTCTCTTCTAGAGATAGTTTGTGGCCACAGTCACAGAAGAAGAGAGCACCTAAGGCTAAAATCCGTGATGAACATTACCCCCCATCCAAAAAAAGCGATACTTGGAACGTGGCTTAAAACCTCGGAGAACCAAATAGTGAGCGAGACGACCGAGGTCCATAGCGCCGCTTTATGGTTACCCAGTCGCTAAGATCGCCGTGTCCCTTGGTGAAGCACTGGAAACACGACCGTACGAACGTCGCAGCAGGGGGCGCGTCACCCTCGGCGCCATCGCCCCCATCCCTCACCCATACACGAGCCACCGCCACCACGCACTCGTCCGCCAACCCAAATGCTAACAAAGACCAGCACTGCATCATCGTAACGTACAAATCATTAAACCCGCTGGTGCACTGAGGTACGACTTCCGTTCTCCAGCCACAGGCACAAGAACGGGCGCCTGCCACTCTGCGGGAGACCTTTGTTTTTCGCCCTTCAGCTGGAGGAGCTTGCACTTGGATGATCTAGAAATGGCCAAACGCCCATTAGACAAAATTGCGTCTTTATCATAACCCACCCCGTTCCCATTCACGATCAGCCCTTTCAGATTCATTAGAATTCAGTACTAAAGTTCACTGACAGCCCTTTCATTAACTTTCTCTGTTGTCTTCTGGCTTCATATCTTATCTCTTACACATAATACAAGTCCAAAACAACATTGTTGGAGTTGCGGTCGGCTGGAGAGGCTCTGGGCACGATTGGGTCCTGGACGGTGAGACGGTGATTGTTTCTGGTGCACTCAGAAGCGAAGGTCCCTCGGATTGCCTCAAGAGCGGACTGGCTTTCGTTAAGGTTTCGTTAATGAATATTTAGGTAAGGGCCAAGGCGGCTGAACGAGTGCCATCGAGATTTAAATAAAGATGGCCCCGCCAACATTATTCAAATAAGGGCAATGGTACGCGATTACCGTGAAGGGG
>BOPN01003301.1:85000-112500 GCA_017312705.2 Penaeus japonicus | reverse complement strand
GCAACACTCGTGCTCGCCGCTATGCTAGGCGTCTTGCCGCCATAGGAAAGATCAGGAAGGATCTATTTGTTAACTTATCTTATAAATCCTGCTTGGCGCTGTCGGAGTAGTAGGACTGAGTAGTGTTAATCGCAACATCCTATTGCTAACTAAGTGTCCATATCCTGTCCCTTCTAAGAAATCGGGATCGTCTTAGACGCGCCCACTCATTTCTACTTTAGTCGCAGCTCTTCACTTGACCCCTTACTCCAAGGACGAGTTCCGAGGCGCTCGTTCATCCTGGGACTCACAACTCGCTTGACCTCTGACCGTCCATGACCCGCTTCATACCGGCTTCACTATCCGGGGCAGCATTCAAGGTAGCAAATGATAGCCAAGAATATATTCTTGAATCCTTTTCAGAAAACGAGGATGAGAAGGCAGGCTGCGAACCTATATAAAAATGGACCTTTGGCAGATGGCATTTACATGTTTGCCATACTGTACTTTAGTACAATGCAAGGTGTGTTGGCTTCAATCTGACAATTCTAGGTCCAAAATGATTGGCCACCTAAACTAATTAATAAAAACTTTAGGAAAGCAGGCCACGCTCGCGCGTGTAACTGCGCGAATGAGGAATGGAAGGGGAAAGAAGGGTCGGGAGAAGGGAAAAGGAGGGATGGAGCTAGGAGGAGGGCCAGGAGGCGAGGAAGCGAGAGAGGGGAAGGACAGGGAAAGCAAGAAGGGGGAAGCGAGGGAGCGAGAGAGGGGAAGGAGGGGGTAGCGAGCGGGGAAGGAGGGGGAAGCGAGGGCGGGGAAGGAGGGGGAAGCGAGGGCGGGGAAGGAAGGGGAAGGCCAACGTCTGATCGCACCAGCAATGTTTACCAATGTGAACAAGCACTAAAAGAAAGCGGTGATCCACTTCCGCCGTAACCAAGCGGGGTCGTCCAAGCGGCACGACGAGAAAAAAGAGCAATTTCCGAAATTGAAATGCCGCCACGAATAATTAAAGTCCCGACCGTCTGAACTGATTACGAAGAGCTTTTAAAGCAGGTGGCGCTTCCAGCTCTTATTCTTAGTGAAAGCAAATTGGAGAAAAGGAGGAGGAGGAGGACCACGAGTATGGAGAGGAGGTGGAGGGGGGGTACAGGAGGAGGAAGGTTAGGAGGAAGACGGCGGTTAGAGGAGGAGGAATAGTAGGAAGATGAAAAGGAGGAGTAGGAAGAAGAGAAAAATGAAAAGGTGGAGTAGGAAAAGGAGAAGTGAAAAGGAGGAGTAGGAGAAAGAGAAGTGAAAAGGAGTAGGAAAAAGAGAAGTGAAAAAGGATGATGAGGAAGAAGAGGAAAAAAATTATGATTATTGATGATGATGATGATGATGAGGAGGAGGAGGAGGAGGTGAAGGAGGAGAAGGAAGAAGAAGAAGAAAAGGATGATGAAGATGATGACAAGAAGAGGAAGGAGAAGGAATGGGAGGAAGCGTAAGCATAGGAGAAGGAGGGAGAGGAGGAGTAGGGGGAGAGGCTGAGTTAAGAATAATGAATGCCTGATCATCATCGCAGGGGAAGGGTATGTGGAGGGGGGAGGCGTGCCACCACATGAGCCATGTGCATTAAGGAATATGTGATTCCACAGGCTAAAGGAGGAAGAAGGGGAGGAACGGGAGGTAAGTAACGCAGGGCGGATGGAGGGAAGGAAGGGAGATAAGAGGGAAGGACAGGAGGAGAAAGGGAGAGGGGAGCTTGCCGACAGGGAAGATATAGTGTATAAGCAGGGTAAGGGGTGGAGGAGAACGAACGGGAGGAAAAGAAATGAGTAGAGGAAGGCAGGAGGACGGAAAGGAAAGGCGAGAGGAGGAGGAAGGAAATGAGGATATAAAATTGAGACTTAAATGCTTCTTGATATATTTCAAGATGCTGCAAAATGCGTATAGGGTAAAAAAAAAAAAAAAAGGAGTACAAATCGAGCTGAGAAATCCGTTCCGCAAAAGGCGAGGCTACTTCGTCCCCTCGACGACGCGATCCTTGCCAGGACAGCAACTAAGCGCGAAAATGGCAACGACGAGAGCAGCTTGTTCTCGGGGAGAGAAGCACTGGATCATCGAGAAGCGATCACAGGCTGAATTCGAGAAATGATCCTTGAACAAAGCCCGGGGACATACAATGGGTTATTCCTGGAAAAAATGAGGCACCGGTGCAAGTGGCAGGTGCACTGGAGCACGTGATTTGCATGGCTATAGGAGGCCACACATCCCGGATGTCACCTGAACTGCATCGAACTAGAGAGCTAACGTCATGAGGCTGAAGTGGGAGTCAAAGCTGACAAGAAACCCGAGCGGGAGGCACTACAGGGAAAGGGCGAACCACAAGGAAAGAGGCGAAAAGACAGGCAGACGACCTGACCCTAAGGCCTGACCTGTCTCGTACCTCTTCCAGGTACTTACCCCCCCCCCACACACACACACACAGCGACCCCCTACTGCCTCGGCGACCCAGGCGCCTTACCCGACGGCGAGGGGCGCCTCGTGGGCAAGGCACGGACCTGCCCACGCGGCGGGGTTCACATCCAGGAATTAAACGACGTATCCTTCAAGACATATTGTCGGCCCCTGTGCGGCGTCACACGTATTCCACCTGCGCATTCCTGGCCATTCAGACGCGGCGCGTATTCAACACGGCTAATACGGCGAGACATCTAATTTGGGTCCGCGAGTACGAGGCAGGTGGATGAGCCGGCTGGCGGGGAAGCGGGGGCTCCGCGAACGCCGTAATACGACGCGGCACTAATGCGCTTGTCCGCCCGTCCGCCCGCCGTTATTAGAGAGCGAGGCGGCCACGACGGGAGGTGTGATGGAAATACAGCTCCACTCCGCTAAGTCACGCCCTAGTGACCACCGCCAGGCAACGCCGCGTCACTACGGGGCCCTCGTCTCGCAGCGGGGACACAGGAGGCGCTGTAGTATTCCTGCACCGAGAGGAATGGACGAGCGGCACCACGCCCTCGCTCCTGGCCGCCGACGCCGCTCTCGCCGCCACACCTCTCTCCTCTTGCACGCCAGCATCCATCCCTGGCCGGGATGGCCAGGGATGGATGCTGGATGATGGCCATCTGGCTCGTCCCTTGCCAGAGCTAACAGCGACTCCATGCATGTAAAAGCTTCACCTACAATTCCCGAAGCGATCGTAACAACTGACGACCTTCTCTCACGTCGTTGACCTGGCTGAAAACCCCCTTTTCATATTATACAAACGTGTCTCGAACGTCGTCAGGTCAATGAGTGAGCCAAGGGAAGTAAAGCATTCGGTCCTTTGGTTGAATACTGCGTCGAAGTGTCAGGAATCATCAAACAGACACACTTAATAGCCAATGGTGTATTTGCAGCGCCGGTTAAGGGATAGCGAAAAGAAAAAAGAAAGAAATGAAACAAAGCACAGCGCTATCACCATCAACTGGTGAAGTGGTGCCATTGTGAGGCATATATCACCACAAAACACCTGTAGTGGCGTTCCGACCACTACATCCACTATCAACTATTGATAAAAGACATAACACAACACAATTGCGGTCACATTCGACTAAGCTTACGACCCTCTCTTCATTTCTTCGTCCTAATTGATTTGGGCGACCGGAATCGCAGGGTCTCGCGCAATCGGAGGCGGTATTTTCGAGGCCGGCGATAGAGCGCATATTAGTGGCTCTCATACAGAGCGATAAATCCAAACAGGTGCCACGGAGATGCTCTTAGATCTTTTGTGGCATTTACAGAGCTATTTACTCTCTTCTTAACTGCATGGCCTCGTCTGTCCCCTGCCACACGTCTATCTGTCTGCTTGCCTGGACTAATACAAGACTGACAGATAGCACGAATAAGGTAATAATAATAATAAAGCAAGTACTCATCTACAACTGCTTATTAAGTGGAATGCACGACCATTCTACCTGCCTGTCTATCGGTTTGTCTGGATGGCCGCCAATAATAATAACAGTAAACGCAGCTGCCGAGTTCTTTTGGTAATTGGGTGTCTGCCGAGTGCAAGGGAAGTGAGGAAAAAAACAAGCGTTCGAATATCGGAAGGTTAACAATTAATCTTGGGAAAAATCAACAAAAAGTGAAAAGATGGGAAGTAAAATTAGAGGAGATATAAAGTGCAGAGGCGAGAAGGGAAGAAAAGAAAAGAGGGATGAGGCAAAGATTCAGAGGAGAGAAGAGAAAAAGTAACTGGGTGAGAAAAAAGTAAATAGAAACGAAAGATTGGTTGACAGTTGAGAGAGAGAGAGAGAGAGAGAGAGAGAGAGAGAGAGAGAGAGAGAGAGAGAGAGAGAGAGAGAGAGGATGAAAGTTATCGTTGGTGTCCCATAACGCAACACCTCCGGCCACATACCAGAGAAGTGGTGACCCGAGGCCACCCCAGGTCACGTCCGGCGCCCCAGTGACACGAGGGGAGTTACGCGAGCACAAACTATGTGCTGTAGGGGTGAGAGAAGGGAAGGGGAGACGCGGCCAGAGGGGAGAAAGCAAAGGAGGGAAAGGAACAGGAGAAGGAAAAGGGGATGGGAAAGGGTGGCTGAAATTGGAAGGGAAAGAGAAGGGAAGGAAAAGGGGAAGATAAAAGGAAAAGTTAGATTGAAAGGGGAAAGCAGAAAGAAGCATTGGTATAAAAGCAAAGGAACACAGAAATAGTGAGGAAAAGAAAGAGAGCAGGAGAGAAGGAGAGAGAGAGAGAGAGAGAGAGAGAGAGAGAGAGAGAGAGAGAGAGAGAGAGAGAGAGAGAGAGAGAGAGAGAGAGAGAGAGAGAGAGAGAGAGAGAGAGAGAGAGAGAAAGAGAAAGAGAAAGAGAAAGAGAAAGAGAGAGAGAAAGAGAGAGGGAGGGAGAGAAAGAGAGAGGGAGGGAGAGAAAGAGAGAGGGAGGGAGAGAGAGAGAGAGAGAGAGAGAGAGAGAGAGAGAGAGAGAGAGAGAGAGAGAGAGGGAGAGGGAGAGGGAGAGGGAGGGAGAGGGAAGGAGAGAGAGGGAGAGGGAGAGGGAGAGGGAGAGGGAGAGGGAGAGAGAGGGAGGGAGGGAGGGAGGGAGGGAGGGAGGGAGGGAGGAGGGAGAGGGAGAGGGAGAGGGAGAGGGAGAGGGAGAGGGAGAGGGAGAGGGAGAGGGAGAGGGAGAGAGAATGGAGGGGGGGGGGGGAAGAAAATAAACAAATTAAGGGACAAATCAAATATGACGGAAATGAACAAAAAATAAATAACAAAAAGCAATAAGGATAAAAAAACGTATATACACAACTGGAAAGAGAATATGAAATCAATTAAACACGAAGAAAAGAGAAGGAGAGAGACGATGCAGAGCAATAAAGAGGGGGAGAAAGAGAGAAAGACAAAGCTATAGAGAGAATCGATGATAAGAGAGCAACGAAGCAGACTACTGACGGCAGGCCGAGGCGGGAAGGTGAGGGGGGGGGGGGGGCGAGAGAGAGTCATGCCAATGACAGCAAGAAGATAAAAAGAGGAAGATAAAGCGCGAGGGGATGAGTAAAGGAAAGAGTAAAGAGTGAATGCAGGCGAAGGGTCCGACACCGACACAGGAAGAGGGAGAAGAGGGACGGACAGGCGGCCGCTCGGGAGGCGTCTGAGCAAGCGTCGCCTGCAGTCACAAGGAAGGCTTCGCGCGAAGGGCGGCTAGTGCCGGTAATGATGTAAACACAAGGCAAGGGGGGGGCGCCGCATAAACGAAGAAAAGATAAGCAGAACCGATGAAGACGGTGCACGCGAAGAGTATACAAAGATGATACACAAGGGAAATCCATAGTAGAATTTCACTCAACATCTTTAAACACAACACGCACTAAAGATAAGGCGTTTACAATAAGGACCATGTTAAGCCCAGCATCACACAAAGAGAAGTATTTAGGCACGTAGTTTTTGCCCTATTTTTCCTGAAGGGCGCCAGACAAAGACTGGGAGAAAGAAACATAAACATACCTTTGTGGTGACACTTACACTGAGGAGAATGAATGGACAGAACCACAATCCAACAAACACACCAACATATAAGGAGTAAGAGAAAGAAGGAAAGAGAAGGAAATAAAAAAGGGGAATAAAAAGAGAGACGAATAGAGAAAGAGAGAATGAGAAAGAGGGGGAGAGCGAGCGAGCGAGCGAGAGAGAGAGTTAGAGAGAGAGAGTTAGAGAGAGAGAGAGAGAGAGAGAGAGAGAGAGAGAGAGAGAGAGAGAGAGAGAGAGAGAGAGAGAGAGAGCGAGAGAGAGAGCGACGAGAACGAGAACGAGACGAGAACGAGGTGGAACAGGAACGAGAACGAGAAGAAGAAGAGAAAGAGAGAGAGAGAGAGAGAGAGAGAGAGAGAGAGAGAGAGAGAGAGAGAGGGAACGAAGGGGGAACGAGACGGAACGAGAACGGAGACGGAACGGAACGAGAACGAGAACAGGAACGAAGAGAAAGAAGAGAAAGAAGAAAAGAAGAAAGAAAAAGAGAAGAAAGAAGAAAGATGAGGAACAGAACGAGAACAAAGGAACAAGGAACAGAACAAGAACAGAACAAGAACAAAGAACAAGAGGGGGAGCAAAGGGGAACGGAACGGAACGAGAACAGAGAAAGAAAGAGAGAGAGAGAGAGAGAGAGAGAGAGAGAGAGAGAGAGAGAGAGGGGGGGGGGGGTAAAAGCATATGAGAAAAAGAACAGGGAAAGAAGCATAAAACCTTGCTAGACAGAGGCAGGAGAGGAAATAAAGGTGTTGACACACGCGAAGGAAAAGCAAGCAAGAAAAGTTTAGCTAGTTGCTTAGTTCGTCACCTCTTCTGTTGTCATCTCCTCCCTTTCATCTCTCGTCTCCTCTTCTTTCTTTCTCTCCTGCCCAGGTATTGAGCAGGTGACCACGCCCTCGCGCCTCCCGCCCGCGCCGCCGCTGCCGCCACAACACCCACGCCCACGGTTTTGCCTACTCTCACTTCTAGGCGGCCAGATGGCGAATGGGAAGAGAGGGAGAAGGAGGAAGAGGGGAAGGAAAGGGGGTCGTAGGAAAAGAATGGCTAACAGGAGAAGGAAGTGGTGCTGGCGAGAGGGGAAGGAGGTGAGGAGAGGACACAGTCGAAGCAGCGACGGCATATCCACTTACTTCCGCCGTGTCGCTTGGGCAGTCATCCCAGTGTGTGGGTCTCTCGCTCCCTCGGGAATTATCAATAACGCAGCCGGGATGCCACACGTGGAAGTGTCACACACCAGGAAGAGAGCAGGAAGGGCGCTGGACATATTTTTAACATCCTTGAAAAATGATAGCCAATGCAATTTACTGCACAATGTCCCAGCTGCCAGAAGATGCAGAAGAGCATCCTCACGATATCGTATTCTCTGAAATGTTGGAGCACGACAGGCCTTGCATGCATCAAGGTATAGCATGCCTCTCCAGGAAGGCAGTATCTGAACCTACATACCAATCATGGGAATGCGCTTCATTTTCATGGGAAGCGCAAAGCCCTGCCGGACGCGACCCATCTTTGCTGACAGACCTCTCGCGCACAGCACATACACCTTTCACAGATGGCTCTGCCAGGAGCGTGCGTCGGGCGGCAGGGTCCCCCTCCCTCCCAGACACTCGCTTGCACCGCATATCTGTCCATCGCACGAAGTTTCCACCTTGAGTGTTTTAGCCGTGGCGAGGGGAAGATATTCGCAAAGTTTGACTGATCTGACGCTTGGTGTTTCGCGAACACTCCATGAGAACGATGTAGGGAGTTTGAGTGTTGTTAGGCGTGCGAGGCGCGGGCTGAGGATCAGTGTAGGCGCAGAAGCACCCGACTGAGGTCTTGAGGCCTCCATGCACGGCTTCAGAGGATCTGGTCGGGGATTCCTTCCTGTCAGCCGGTTGGGGCGGCTGTCTCAAGTGTCGGGGAAACACAGGGAGGGGGCGGGTACGCGGAAACCAAGAGAGGGGGGAGGGGGGAGAGAGAGGAGGGAGACAGGAGAAGGGAAGGGGGGGAGGAGGATGAAGGAGGAGGGTGAAGGAGGGTGAAGGAGGATGGAGGAGGAGAGGAAGGGCTGGGGGTGGTGTGGGGTGGGGTGGGGAGGGGAGGGGAGGGGGAGGAGGACGGGGAGGGGTTAGGGGGAGGAGGACGGGGAGGGGGTAGGGGGAGGAGGACGGGGAGGGGGTAGGGGGGAGGAGGAGGAGGGGGAGGACGTAGGGGGGAGGAGGAGGAGGAGGAGGAGGGGGTAGGGGGTAGGGGGAGGAGGAGGGGAAGGGGGGGAGAGGGGGGAGAATGAAGAGGAGAAGGAGAATAAGGAGGAGGAAGGGGTGGTGGAGGGGGCTTAGGGGCGGACCAAGGGCGCTGAAAGAAAGAGACAAGTAAAAGGGGCCCTGAACGAATAGCATGCGAGAGGAGAGGCTGAGCCGTGAGCAGAGGGAAGGGAAATGCCCTCAGAAAAAGAACCGGAAAGAAGAAACAGTGATGCGGTGCGACAAGGAAGGCATGAGGTAAAAAAGAGTCCTTAATAGAATAAACAAGGAAATGCGATGAACGGGGACATAAGAGAGAATGAGGAAATGAGCCAACAAAAGTGAGGAAGTGTCACACGATAATGGCGCGAGGGCGGGATGGAAGCTCTTGATAAATCAATGATGAAAGGAAAACCAAGTTGAGGGCCAGAGGCAAGGGTCCCTTGCCTACCTCATGCTGGTGATGGATGGACACCTCTGTCCCTCTTCCCTTCCATTCCGGTCACCATCCAGCTTTCACCATTCGCACCCTCGTTTCATCGCGTTTCACAACAACCTCATTCTGCTTTCCATACTCATTGCCTTCACACTCGCTACTCATAAACCAATATTACATACATTATGCACACGCGAATGCGAGTACTGGGTTGACCACGATATCTTTGATATCTTCATATTGAAAGATGAGTCACTCTGATATGGTACACACTATCAGAAGCCAGCTCATCACGTGTACCCTATAGTTCATGCTTGAAAGGTGGTAGTGGTGGTGGTGGTGGTGGTGGTGGTTATAATAACAATAATAATAGTAATAATAGTAGTAATAACAGTAGTAATAATAATAACAATAATAATAGTAATAATAGTAGTAATAACAGTAGTAATAATAATAACAATAATAATAGTAATAATAGTAGTAATAACAGTAGTAATAATAATAACAAATAATAATAATAATAATAATAATAATAACAACAATAATAATAATAATAATAACAACAATAATAATAATAATAACAATAATAATAATAATAATAATAATAATAATAATAATAATAATAATAATAATAATAATAATAACAATAATAATAATAATAACAATAATAATAATAATAACAATAATAATAATAACAATAATAATAATGATAACAATAATAATAATAATAATAATAATAATAATATCAATAATGATAATAATAATAATAACAATAATAATAATAATAATAATAATAATAATAATAATAATAATAATAATAATAATAATAATAACAATAATAATAATAATAATAATAATAATAACAACAATAATAATAATAACTACAACGACATCCTCTCAGTGCCGGAAGTTGCAAACTAATTTAGTTACGAAAGCTCTCAACTTCTGTCCGATAGCCTCTTTTACAGACAGACGTCTTTGTCCAGTTCCCAGAATACTCCAATATCAGTAATGACATTGCTACAGCAATTTTCATTCCAACATTGCCATACACATTCAAAACAGCTGCAAGGAGAATTTTATGATTGAACAAAGTTTGAGAGTGCCACTTGGACAAACCTTATCCTAATTACCTGTTATTAAAGCAGACCATGATTAAGCTTTATAACGAACTGATATCCTATTTAACGAGTGTCTACAGGCCGGTTTCGATGAAAATTTTCGAAAGTGAGTAACCACTATTATGGTAAAGCATATCCTAGCAGATCTGGTCTCTTTGCCCCCCCTCCCCTGTCCCCTTCAGTCAGGTAAGCAGCTGAGTACCTCCGGCAATCCCGAATATTTGTTTGTGTAACTCGAGACGCAGGACCTGACTTCGAATGACCAGGTGTGGCCCTTTAGGTGATGGGACTAATGCAAGCAGATGTTAAGAAGGCTTCAGGTCACTTGACTTCCTAGGTTACTTCGAGAGGGCACGGGAGTCACGTGAGCAGGTGCACCATATCATTTGACCGGTGCCAAAAGTATGGTTCGTATGCCGCTTCCGTTTACTTCCGCTCCCGAGGCGTGCTTGTCTGCTGCGCGGAGGCTAGCTGGGACTCCAGGGTGTGCAAGGGCAGCGATCACACAAGGAGTTGTCAGCCACGAGAGAAAGATGGCGCTGGAGGTAAAGCTTTGGCTACATTAGCCAAAAATAGTAACGGGATATCTCGATCTATGGTTAACTCTACTGGTCACGAATCCTCGAATCGTCTTTCTGAATCTTATAACTGAGCTGTAAACAGATATACAAATCCATAAATTGCAACTCGACGAATCTGGGGGAGAATTTAGACAAGCTTTAGTGTGACGATGACTGGTATCCCAACAGTTTCTCTGCGAAATGTGACGTTTGAATTCCAGGTCAGATCTATCACAGCGGCGTTCCGCTTTCAGTCGCGAGCGCGTTCGCTTTGGTTTGCGACGAGTTCATTGTGACAAACGGGTAGGATTCATTCCACAATGCGAGCTATGTAATTAACGGCTCAATATTACATCTTCATCAGAATTACGTGATAAATGGGAATCAATAATTTCACAAGGTATACTGTATAATTACCGTTTCGACATAACATCATGATGAAAGTGTGGTATCGAAAAGTCAATTACATATCTTGCATTGGAATTATTCCTTCACATTCATACCATTTCTTTATTGATTCGCGCGTCAAGTGAAAATGTGGATTATCTTTTATATTTAATACAAAATGTCAATTATCGTTTCACAAATATACACATTCATTCACTCACACTCACAGACACACACACGCGCGCGCACACACACACACCCACCCACCCACCCACACACACACGCACACGCACACGCACACGCACACGCACACGCACACGCACACGCACACGCACACGCACACGCACACGCACACGCACACGCACACACACACACACACACAATATATATATATATATATATATATATATATATATATATATATATATATATATAGAGAGAGAGAGAGAGAGAGAGAGAGAGAGAGAGAGAGAGAGAGAGAGAGAGAGAGAGAGAGAGAATGTATAAATGTATAAATATAAAATATTCACTTAAGATGTCATCACATATGATTCCATCCTAGCCTTTCCATTCTACGTCCGATGGATGGATGGTCGGTCTCTGTTCTTCGTGATGCTCCAATTCCCGCTAATGCCATGCCAAAGGATGGGCGGCAGAAAACCAGCTGAATCAATGGCCCCATCGCTGCCAATGACTACTGTAGCTGTAGCGTATGCGAGGTGGTGGTGGCGCTGGTAGAGTGGACATTTCCGCAGTCCCCACAGTTTAAAGGGATCACAGATGTCATGTGCGGAATAGGACTGATCTACATCCCACCCCCACACGGCGCCGCAATTCGCCCCTTAATATAATAATCGCACGACAAAGACCACTCAAGGTCCGCTGCACCAAGCTTGTGAAAATCCGCCGACGGATGACGTAACTCCAGCCCGGCGGGAGGAGAGTCGTCGACGCTGTTACTACACGTCAAAATTATCGATCTGGTTCCTATGATGACGGAGTGGAGGAGATCTTTATGGCTATGTACACGCAGGGTTCGGCGCTCGAGTCCACATGGTGCTCCTGGCCACCCACGCCTCACGCCCGCGGCCACATTCCTCGACGCTAATAAAAAAATCATATAATAATAATAATAATAATACTGCTACTACTAATAATAACAATAATACTACTACTAATAATAAAGGGTAATGAAAATAGTAATAATAATAATAATAATAATAATAATAATAATAATAATAATAATAGTAATATAATGACAATAACAGAATTGATATTAATTATAATGATAACTATAATGATAATAGTAATGGAATAAAGGAGGGACGACTCCTGGAGGAGGAGGTAGCGGGTAAGAGTTAAGGACAGCTAGATACCTGAAGTTGAAATCAAGTGGAAGGTCTTAAAGAAGGGGGGCAAAACCCCTTGCTTGCCAACCAAACTCGGTCAAGCATTTATTATATAGGGCCCCAGAACGTTGTAACAAGTTAGTATCTGCCAGAACGGTTCCAGTGTGCCACTAGCGATGCGCAAACGCGCTTGTCCGACCTATAACAGCCTGAGACGAAGACGCCCCGGTGCAGCCGCAGCCCTAGCCAGGCTACAAATCGTGCATTCACGTGAAGAGCCTTCCGCCCCGCCGCCGCTACCGCCGCCGCCGCCGCCGTAGCACGATGCCGCCGCACAAGGAGTCGCATTGCCTTTAAGAAGGAACAACGGCAGTTGCAAAAAGTTAATCATATCCGTGTTGTCATCTGGTAACACCTGGCTGTATCCAGTGTGTAAAATAAATCAATCGACGTTTGATTAAAGGTTACTGGAAGTCTTTTTGTGCCTCTTCACTCCGAAGATAACTCAGTGCCAAAGGGAAGGAAGGAGAGAGGGAAATGAAGAAAAAAGAAGAGAAAGAGGAAGAGGAAATAGAACGGGAGGGGGGGAGGGCATGGGGGACAAGAGAAAAAGGGTGACGGAGGAGAGGCAAGGCGTGGTGGAGCGGGGAGGAAGAGGAGGAGAAGGAAGATGGCGAAGGTGAGGAGAGGGAAGATGGTAGCGGTGGTGGGAGTGAGGAAGAGGAGAGGGATGATGGTGGTGGTAGGGGAGAAGGAGCCCGAAAAGGTAGCCCAAGCCGCCGTGGGGAGTGAGACACCGATAGACAAAGTACTGTTTAGCCGTAGCCTCCTTATTCCGGGAACTTGTTGATGAGGTGCAAGATGCAGCCCGAAGGAGCTTGCGTGAGTCGGTGCGGCAAGAGGGAGAGGGAGGCGGGCGTGGGGGGACGACTTCCAAAAATTTCCCCTGATGTCTCTGAACTTGCCTGTCCTTCCCTGCATTGATCCTCATTCCTCATGCCTGAACTACCGAGACACGACGACGATGCGCTCGGGAGAACTTATTAAGCCACGGAAATAGACAAAGAGAGTGAGAGTGAGAGTAAGAGTAAGAGTGAGAGGGAGAGAGAGACAGAGAGAGGGGGAGAAGGTGAAGGAGAAGGAGGAGAAGGAGAAGAAGGAGAAGAAGGAGAAGAAGGAGAAGAAAGAGAGGGAGGGAGGGAGGGAGAGATAGATAGATATAGAGCGAGAGGCAAGAGGGAGAAGGAGGGGAGAAGGAGGGAGGGAGAGATAGATAGATATGGAGAGAGAGGCAAGAGGGAGAGGGGGGCGAGAGGGAGAAGGAGAGGGAGTGGGAGGGAGAGGGAGAGAGAGAAGGAAGAGAGGGAGAGGAAGGGGGAGAGGGAGAGGGAGGGAGAGATAGCATGATGGCGGATAGGATATGAGGGAAAGTCGCGGGGGAGAGGGAAGGTTAATAGAGAGCGCGATCAGAGATCAGAGGCGAGAACACAATCCCCCAACGCCTACTTAATTAAAGCCCCAGTCCGCAAGCAATAACAGGCACCGTCGTCTCTTGCAGCCCCTTACCCTCCTCCCTCGTCGGCCTCAAGTTATCAACATTAGCGTAGGGATGGGGGTGCCGAGGCAGAGCCAATATCAATTAAGTAGAAGGATGCTCCAGTGTGATAAGGACATACAACAACCACATCCGCCCAACTAACATCGGCGCTTTATTTGTATTTAGTCATCTGCTCCAAACTTCACTGATACAGACTACAGTATCAACTAACTGATGATACCTAAATAATGATACAATAACTCCCACAGGTCTGTAGGCTAAGCGGACATGTGATAGCGTGTGAAACCAGCCAGAGGCTTTTGTCCTGAACATCGCTTGAAAAATCGCCCAGATTCTGCGCGTACCGCTCAAGCAAGTTGTGTCCAAGGTTGTGGCCTTCCTCGGTCCCAGCACCCCGGGGAGCTCTCATGGAAGCAGGGGCTGAGAAATGGCAGAGCGAAGCAATCAGGCCTCCTTGAAGATAGGGAATCACCCGTATGCTGGGCAAGTGAAGTCGTCGATGGGTATATTAATGTGATACTCCTCGCCGCCATTATACTAAGCTCCGCTTAGGACGCCACCTGGAGGGTACGCCACTCAGGAAACCGAAGGAGAGGGACGAGTCACCCCAGGAATAAAGACATGAGGCGCATGAATGATGCGACTAAAACAAGAATGGTATAGTAAAAATTTCTTCGCGCTACGGGACCGCAGCGACGGACGAGAGAGGAATAACAACCAGGCATGCTGCTAACAAAGACAACAGCAGCATTCATATTCAGAGCGACTGCCTTCGAGATGTTGTGAGTGACTTTCAGACGGCGTTGCTTAATGCTCGCAGACTTTTACAGAACACACAAAAAAAACGAGAAGATTGCCAGGCTTGTTGAACACAACAAGGCAGGACAGCAATTGTTCATAGGAAGGTCAGTCTTAGGACACGAAGGGCCGAAGGAGAGAACGGGGGAAAGGGAAGGCGGCAGAGGCTCACAAGACGAGCAGACGGACGCCACTCACAGTAATGAAGTACTGCGGGGCTGCAAGGCCTTGGCTTGGGTTGCAGAGGACCGGATACCCTCGCTGGTTGTAACAGCTGAACGGCCTTTCACGTGTTTACGCAGCTGGACACGAGAGCATACATTCCCTTATATAGGACTGATACGCGAAGACAGGGGCTTGCACACACAAATACCAGATCCACTTACACCCACCATTCATCGCCGAGAGGAAGGGAAAAGAAGAGGCGTTACCAGACACCGACTGAAACAGGACAACAACACTCGATTCACAAATTAAAAAAAAAAAAAAAAAAAAAAAAAAAAAAAAAAAAAAAAAAAAAAAAAAAAAAAAAAAACAAAAAAAAAAAAAAAAAAAAAAAAAAAAAAAAAAAAAACGAAAGTCTCGCCGCATCTGAATCTCGATCATTGGCGCTATTATATAACAGACAGCTATGATTTACTCCCTACCCTTATCTTGTTCCTTGATAGGATAATGACGTGACAATGCTTTCGCTTCGTTACACTCGCATGGCAGGCGGTGTTCTAGGAAAGCCATGAGAAAGACAATGTAAAGTTGGCTTTTTTTCTTCTTTGCCAGAAAATTATCGGAGATAACTGATTATAACCCTGATGGTGATAAATGAAACCGCTGAGGGCTGTGATGCCGATTAGAGCTACGGCAATGGTTAAGAGTGAGAACTAAAGCATGTGGAACGGTAACAGTGATGTCAACGATTATGGCCACAATAACGGTAGTGACAACGGAAAAGCCAACTTCTGGAGATTACATAATGGCAATATAATTAATAATATAATAATAACAAACACATTTATTAATATATTACCACCATTCCAAAAATTATCCTAACTATCAATTGTTCCTTTCAATCCTGCAGCCTCAAAGGCACGGAAATTACGCAGGATACAGCCGCCGCCACTCCGCCCTCGTGTCGTCGGCAGGTTCCGCACAGCAAGAGGCCTCGGCACCGCCGGAATTCCTCCTCATCAGAAAGGGATAACATGAAAGGAATCAGGGTTTCGCGTCAAAGAAGGGATGGTAAGAAGGGGGCGTGCTTCATCCCATTCAACAGACAGAATGCGCAAACCTGTTGATAACTGCAGAGAAAATAATAAGGGAAATTTCGAGAAATATCTCTTTATGTTCTGCTCACTGTTATTTTACTCCCCTCCTCCTCTTTCCTTATTCCATCCTCCTTTCCTTCCTCGACGAGGCCCGCCGCCACCGCTGCCATGAAGAAGGTCTTGTCCCGCACGACCCCTGATTTAAGTTAACGATTGTCTGTAGGAGCCAAACGGTCCTGAGCTACTGCCTTATTTTCACACATAAAAGAAAATTTCCTTGTATAATTCGGCGAGCGATCCCAGGTTTTCGGCGGAGAAAACAAAGCTTCTTTCGCCTCAGAATACCTTGCGGCCTTGGGCCTTCGTTTGCATTCGGCGGCAGTGCCCTTCGGATTGTCAATCCCCTCAACCAGTTGTAAATAGGGTTTTCGAGACACACCTTTCATTTCTTGCCCTTATTCCCGCCTTCATCGTCCTGGCATCCCTCCTGCTCTCTCGTCTCTGTATCCGTCTCTTTTCTTCTCTCTCACACACTCACATTCACACTCAAATAACACATTTACTCGATCTCGCTTCGTATAGAAGCCGTTCTCCTTGAAATTATTTAATGGGACCTTTTAATTGTTTGCCAATTACGTTGTAGTTTTGCATTTTGTATTTCATCCTTACTTGCTTTGCCTTTTGTTTAAACAGCTTGTATTTTTAAGTGATACACAGACTTGTATACAGATAAAACAAATTAAGTTAACACCATAAATGTAATTCATACCGCGTATATCTTTTCCTGAAAATAGGATATGAAGGAAGCATTATTCAACAACTCTCCATGTCTTTATATTTGATGTTTATATATTTGTTTACGTAACATCATCACAGCAAAATCATATAAATTGAATAATATCCCATACCAAGAGTAAACTAAAGCATAAAGCCTACACTTGGGTTAATTCACTGAGATTTCACCTGGTGGACCGCACGTTATGCTTTACCTGGACGCTAAGTAGCACCGTGTGACCAGCGTGCACACGGAAAAAGCGGACTTGTGCAGTGTGCACGCGTTGTACTGCGTTGAGCACGGAATTTACTCTATGTGACTGTGCCTGAAGTCCCCTTAGTACTAAAATGCCGTGCCAGATTGTTTTTTTTTCAAGTCCTTCATTTCCCGAATACACTAGTTTCATTATATATAACATGGGCGTTGGCGCTCATCAAATACAGTTGGTCAAATAGGATGAAAGACAATCCATTTTAATTTTCACTGCTTGTCCATCTGTCTCTCTCGGAAAAGGTCCTTTACGTTCAAAAATCGTGGTAAACTTCCAGATAACTTGGTTAATACAGGAAGCCCACACACACACAAAAGGCTGGGTACGAAAGGTAAAAAGAAACGAAAATGCTTCGTCAGTTCCTCGCTCTGTGCTTCTCCGGCCTGCGCTTTGGCCTGCAAAGGGAGCTCTGATTCCCGCGACGCCCCTGGCGACTAAGGGCGTATCTGGGGCGCCATCCCTGCCCTGCCAGTCGCCACCTCTTTGCTGGGCGTCTGCTTTGGGACTAATGACTACACTACGACACATCTTGTTTCCGTCTCACAGTAACAGCCCAATTTGATCAATTAGCGTACGAGTTGCGCTCGAAAATGAAAAGAAGAGTTGTGGATCTGGGCGAGAGACCAAAGGACGGAGCCAAATGAGTGTGGCTGTTTGTTCAAGCTCTTGCATAAATATTTGTGGACATGCATGTGGAAGGGCGTGTCTGCGTGCGTGGTAACAACTCCCTATTACCAATTCTGACCCCATTGACCCCACTTCCCCGTCGCCTCCTGGGGACACCCGTGCACAATGACATTATTACTAGTCATTGGGAGGGATTTATGTCTTGTTCTCCCTAAATTGTAACATCGTTCTCCCCCTCGCCCCCTTCTTCCTCTCTTACTGCCTGTCCGCCTTCCTTCTGGCTGCCACTGCTGCCACTCATACTCTCCGCGCGCCTCATCTCTTTAACAGACTCTACTCCTTGCTCTCTCTACCATTCTCTGCTCCTACCTAGTCTTCCCTCAACATTTCCACTCTAGCTCTCTTTCCGTGCTCTTTTCCTCGCCCCATCCTCTCTACATAACGCGCTCTTGCCTTCCACCCTGCTGCCTCACTTCCCGCTCTGCGAGACCCATAACCTCCACTCAACCTCAGATCCTTCCAGACGTTCTTTAGAACGCTTCCTTTCTGCCTTTCGGTCTTTCCTCATTTCTCTCTTGCTCAGTCACCAAGTCACTCACACCTACCAATTCAGCGGCTAAGTCACCCATCCTGTTCTCACGCTTCTGTTCCCGTTCCCTTTCCTCCCATGCTCTTGATTCTATTCACCCTCAACACTAATTCACGCGTTCTTTTTTAAGAGTGTTTTATCCTTAGCCTGCTCTATCCCTCCCTTTCTTTGTCTTTTCCTCTTTTCCCTTTCCTCTTTTCTGGCTACTCCTTTCCTCCATTCGCTATCATTTACTCGCATGTTTTTGTTTCTCTTTTTCCTACACCTTTCGTTACCGCCCCCCCCCCCAGCAGCCCCTCTCCCCTTTCAACCCTTGCGAATGATATATATCATATTGCAGTGCGAAAATTGTCTGTGAAGTTTTTAGCACTTGTTTATAGGTCGGCTATCACAGGGGAGGTGGCGGAGGTGGCGTGTGGGGGGCGAAGGGGCGCCGCGCCACGTCGCTATCGCAGCGAAGAAATATGTCCTTAGTAATCCAAGCCTGATATGTGGCGCAAATAAACGTATGTAAATCTCACCTTGTGTTAATGAAGTATAAAGGCCAGGATTTACGACCGTGTGTAATGACAAGCCCGGGGACGGAAGGTGCGATCCACACACAATGAACCGCAGTTTTATTGCTGGCCATGACGGCATTACCCAAGCATCGAACGAACCGAGGGAACGATCCCTGCCACCTGGCCAAGGGACTTCGGGCCAGTTCCAGAGCGTTTTCACCGCGCCTCTGTCACATAGCGACTCCCTTGGCGTCCTGCAGGTGACTTGCCCTTTTTGAGGTTGTCATCGAAGCACTCGGCAACTTCCGCCAAAGGCTACTTACCATCTTCAACGGCGCGACGGCGACAAAAAACTGACGGTCGAATCACACTCCCTACGGCTCCTGCCATTTACCTGTAAATATATATAAATATACAATTAATATATTTAATAAATAAACACACACAAATATTATATTTACAAATTGGTAATTAGAGAAAAATATCCTTAATCAAAATAAATACTGGTTAGATGCTGTTTGTCTTCTCTGAAAATATGATCCAATAGAGATCACTAAAACATGCCCTACCTGCCCTCATCCACAGACATATATGTGTACATCAGTAATTTCATAGTAAGTACAATTCTCAGAACAGGAACATCTGCCTGGTTGATGAAGGAGGAGAAAGAATAATATGAATACTCGGGAGAGAAGCATTACACCACGCTTACATCTATTTGCAAGCAGAAAATGTCTACAGTGTTAGTCCTCTTTTTTCCAATCTTTTCCTTTTCGTACGCTTAATCAGCTGCACACACGTCCTACATCTGAGAGGCACCCACGTCTTCACTCTAAGGAGAAGGCAGCCCAAAACCCTCTGCCTCGCGCTCTGACCATTGGTATATCATCCTAAACGGTGGATCACTTATGACCGACCGACGCTCTATGCATTCATTTCCCTACCACCTTACCACATGACCAGATGCGTACGACCTTTCATCAACGACCTCTCAATCACCAGCCTACACGACCAAATAAGATTGGGTGACCTTTCTAAGTGGGCCAGACAGGGCAGCGTGGGCTTGGATTAGGGAGAGGGCCAGACGAGGCGGCAGCGAGGATAAGGGAGATAGAGAGGTAGACCGCAAGGACGAGGATGAAAACGAGGAAGGGGACGACGGGGGACGCGGGGCGACGACGATGGAAACAACGAAGGCGGCCGCAAGGGCAGCTAGGCCAACGACAACGGCGAAAGCAAGGGCGACAGCAAGGAAGGGCAAGGATGGTAGAGACGAGGGCGAAGGCGCGGCGATGTGAGGAGCGAGCGAGCGAGCCTGCAGAAATACTTGGCTGTCTCAATGCGAGCAACAGCCGTGACCCGTATCGAATGGGAAGGAGGGCGGGGATGAGGCGGATGGAGGAACACGGCGAGGAGGCAGAAGCAGTGTAGCAGGAGTGGATAGGGGAGGGGGGGGGCACTATAAGGCAAAGGCTGAAGATGAGCACAAACGATGAACATGAGGCGGCTTTAAAAAAAGGACGATTGCATAAGTAGTAGACTTATTAGACTTCAATCGGAAGAGCACGCAAAGGGGACGAAATGAAGAAATGAAGGCGGAGAAATGACATAGGGAGGCTAAAGGTCACATGCCAGACGTGTCAATCTTATCCTGGGACTCGGCCGTCCTCGCCGCTGGCCGGACCTCGTCGAATCCTTCACGCTTTTGTGTGTGTGGGGGGGGGAGAGAAAATGAGAGAGAGAGAGAGAGAGAGAGAGAGAGAGAGAGAGAGAGAGAGAGAGAGAGAGAGAGAGAGAGAGAGAGAGAGAGAGAGAGAGAGAGAGAGAGAGAGAGAGAGAGAAAGAGAGAGAGAGAAAGAGAGAGAGAGAAAGAGAGAGAGAGAGAGAGAGAGAGAGAGAGAGAGAGGGAGAGGGAGAGGGAGAGGGAGAGGGAGAGGGAGAGGGAGAGGGAGAGGGAGAGGGAGAGGGAGAGGGAGAGGGAGAGAGGGAGAGAGGGAGAGAGAGAGAGAGAGAGAAGGAGAGAGAGAAAGAGAGAGAGAGAGAGAGAGAGAGAAAGAGAGAGAGAGAGAGAGAGAGAGAGAGAGAGAGAGAGAGAGAGAGAGGAGCGAGAGAGGGAAGAGAGAGAGAGAGAGAGAGAGAGAGAGAGAGAGAGAGAGAGAGAGAGAGAGAGAGAGAGAGAGAGAGAGAGAGGAGAGGGTGGGAAGGAAGACGGAAAGGAGCAAGAGTGAATATGAGGTCCAGGCGCTAGCAAAGCAGACCCCCTCCCTACCCCACCTACAACCCCCCCCCCTACATGCTAAAGATGTCATGTGGTAGAGTAGTTACTTCAAAGCTGCCCCCTCCCCCATCTCCTACCGAACCAACCCCCTCGCTCCCATCGATTATTCAAGTAATGAACGTCGGGTCACTCGAGTTACTGTCTGACGTGAAACTCTATCATACACAGACCCCCTCCACTCCCCCGCTCCACCGATCGCCTCCCCCCCACCTACCCACCTCCGTGCCCGGTGCTCATCACATTAACAAACGCTGAACGTGACAAACACTCCATAATGACGATACCTGCCTGTACTTCTTTTTTTTTGTTTGTTTGTTTCGGCGGAAAGGAAAAGGCGAGAAAACAGTGAATGAGAGAGAGGAGGGAGGGAGGGAGAAGTGTGAAGGAGGGAGAGAGAAGTGTGAGGGAAGAAGTGAGGGAAGGAGAAGCGAGGAAAGAAGGGGGGAAGAAGAGAGGAAGGAATGGAATTGGCGAGGGAGGTAGGGAGGATAAAGGGAGAAGGGATAAGAAGGGAGAGGGTGGCAAAGAAAAACATTAGGAGGAGAGAGAGCAAAAAGGAAGAAAGGAAAAGCCGTGGAGCAGGCAAGATAAATATCAGGAATGTGAAGGAAACTTGCTTTCACTTGTTCCTATTTCCAAATCACAGTTAAAACCAGTGGCTTTCAGGATAGATAGATAGATAGATAGACAGTTAGATAGAATTATGTATTCTACTCCCGAGAGACGACAAATAAGGCGCTGAGGCGGACATGAGCCACGCAGCCTCGCATCCTGGCGTCCGAGCCACCGCCTCCGACGCCAGTAGAGTATATTGTGACAAAGTCGCTCCTTGTCCGTCACGCGAAAGCCCGGCCTCGGTGTAATTATTGTGAAATATACTGTGAAATACCAGTGCCAAATTGTGGGTTGCGGACACGCACGGGAGGTCTTTATGAGTCTGAAAGGGGCGTAGGCAGTGGAGGGAGGGGTTGCAGGGTTTTTTAGCAAGGTGTCTTCGTAAAAACAGGTACGAGTGTGTGTGCAAGACGAAAAGAAAAGGGGGAAGTCAGCTAAACCTATATTTCTTCCTTTATTAGAGTGGGCATCTCAGAAATCCTTTTATCAAGTGTAACACTATACGTCTTGAGGCCTGGGTATAATAAGGCTGTGGTGGTTATTCTTTGTGGCGTAGGCAATGGCGATGGCCGAGTGTGTTACAAAGGGATAAATGCACCTACATGCACAGTAGACATGCATAAACAAACATGAGTGTGGAAAGGCGTGTGCAGCATTTGCTAGCGGATGTATGGTTTATAAGTATCTATTTTACCGCATTCTGTATATCGTAAAAATAGTGTGGGTGTGTCCAGTCCCTTCGAGCGCAACCGCCTCCACAGGACGAGCAGCAAAGAATGCACCTCAAACATAATCAGCGCCACCGCAACGTCGCTGTTAAGATAATCAAGAAGAAAAACCGAAGGAACAAAAAGTAAATCCTCTGAGGAAGGAGACGAGATATGAGAGGGGAGGGGGGTGGGTTGGAGGATGGGGAGGAGAAGGGGTACGGGTAGGAAGGGATAGGAGGGGGTAGGACGAGGTGGTAGGGGGTAGGAGGGGGTAGGGGGAGAGGAGGGGAGAAGAGGAGGGGAGAAGAGAAGTGAAGAGAAGGATAGGGAGATGGAGGGAAAGGAGGAGGGATAGGGAGATGGAGGAAAAGGAGGACGGAGAGGAAGGGGGAAAGGGAGGGGAAGGGGAGGGGGAGGGGGGGGGAGGGGAGGGGGAGGGGAGGAGGAGGGAGAGGGGAAAAGTGGATGAGGGGAGAGGTTAGAGAGGAGAGGGGTATACGGGGTGGGCGAGAGGACGTAGCTTTTCCTTCTTCATGGGAAAGGGAGAATCCTCTTCATCTTCCATCTACCAACCTCCATCTTGCTTTTCCTCCACTATCCACTCAGGCTCCTCCACCTCTTCGTGCTACAACTTCACTCTTTCTATTCTTATCCTCCACGTTTGACGGCCCCATCCCCCGCCACCATTCCCCAAAGCGTCACGATGCTTCATAACTCCGATACCAGGTCCTTGCGCGCCAGGTACGTTCGAGCAGACCCCTTTGCGTGGCCTGTTTACCCGGCGGTGTGCAGGGGTGAGGCCCGTGTGGGCGTGTCTACAAGGTGCTGAGACTCCTTCCCCGCCCACAGAGGCTGATTCACTGCCTTAGCATTTCCACCGGTGTGACGTCATGTCTCGCCTCCGAAATGGGGAGAAGGAAAGGATGAGGAGAGGGTGTGCAGTACATTTCGAGTGCCATGGTCGTCAAGCGCAATCCTCGTCAGCTAATAATGCATTCGTCCGTTAGTCCGTCTCAAGCCAGCTGAGAAGCCTCCTCCTGTGGGGCGAGCCCGTTCCTCCTGTCGCAGCCGTCAGTGCATACCTATCCTTCACCCTCTCCCTCACCCCTCCTTTACCGCCTGTATGTCACTTTCAGTGGACCACAGTACCAAGCCCTAAAACCTGCGCAAGGCTTCCACAAGCACTACTCGATCCACCTTGTCGCTTGGAAAAAAGTTATATCCACTCGTAGTTGTCACCTGCCAATCCGTCTCGACAATCGGATTAGCAGAGCGGCAGGGCTATTAACTAATCATCCGGCGATCGGATATTTAATGCTACATGTGCCACAGCACGCTAGTTATAATCTAAAAGAGAGAAAAGGGTCTCAATCAACGACCAAGTGGAGTGACACGGATATATGATACGTTGAGAAAGAGCCTTGACCTCCACACGTAGAAATGCTCAATGACAACTTTCCCACAGACAATAAAGGAATATGGCAGCAAGGATACAGACATGAATGAAAAGAAAATACTTCATAAGACAAGGTGTTTCTTAACGTGTCGAGTTAAGAGCTTCATCAGAACTATGTGACAGCTTTTGTAAAAAAAAGAGTGAAATACGGAATATCATATTACAAAAAAAATTATGCTAAACAGAAAGCTGAGTGTGCCAAGGCACCATGGTTGCAGAGAACAGGTGAACAACTGACCACGAAAGAAATGCAAAATTTGTCATAACAACCATTAGAGGCAAAACTTAAGGTCAGAACAGCAAGAGATGCACATCAAAGAGGTCTCTTACATTCGCTGAACTGTAGACCACCAAAGCTTAAAGCACTTGTATTAGAACTTGTCATGAAGAGTCACTGATAAGGCGTGACGAGACGCAAGTGCCACACTGAGTCACAGCCATACTTGGCGGCCAGAGAGACAGAGCAATAGCTTGGAGCGTTAAGAGATAAGGGCAAGGGGTGAATTCTGGGGGTGGAGTGGTGGAGGGAGAGGAGTGTGAGTGGAAGCAGTGGGAGTGGAGGAGAGGGGAAGGCAAGGAAGGATTACTCTCGCACGGCCGAGCGGAGAGGCGGGCCAACGGCCTGAAGAAGCAAGCAAGGAGCGGGGATGAAGAGGACGGAGTGCCGTGCAAGAGGGCTGGAGTAAGCTGAGCATCACTCAGCACCGCGACTCGAGTGCTGTCCGAGTGCCGCGGGAAGGCCGCCACCCCAGGCACAAGTAGCGGGAAGTGCCTGGGCCCACTTCTACGCCCCCTCTCCACCTGCCAGCCCACCGATCCCTCTCCACCTTTAAGAAAATGCCTAAACGCCCTGAACCCCCGAGCCCACGGGGTGAGGAGAAGGGGTGGTGGGCCGCCACGGACGCCCGCTTCAGACGGCTCTTCATCGGGGCACGAATGCGATGGTAAGGGTAAGGGTGAGGGCGAAGGCGAAGGCGAGGGCGGGGGAAGAGGGCCTCTATCATGTGCCGAGGATTCGGTGAAGGACGGCGATCTGGCACGAAGTGGTGCCACTTTTGATGACAGACGAGGGGAGAGGAATGCGAAGGCGACACGGACGATATGCTCCCTGGTGGTAACTCGAGAGACACATAACGGCGCTGACGTGAATCGACTGGCGTGATGACAGGTGTGGTTATAAAGGACTCGACGACAATGGGACTGAGCTGGCATAACATCTTCAAAAAGTTTAAAAAGATAGTAATTACAATAAAAAGGCAACGCAGACATAGACATGTGTTGCAGGTGGGGCGGTTAGCTGGTCCCGGCAGAGGTGTGGGCGTGCGATGGGCGCGCGATGGGCGTGGCCGCACAACAAGACTTGCCCATGTAGCTCGCGAGGCAGCAGTCCCGTGGCCTATTGATCCCTTACCTGTCCCGTCGACCACCACTACCAGGAAGCCCCTGCCACCGCCGAGCCCTTCTACCACGAGCTACCACTCCGCCCCATCAGCTCCTGCCACCACTTATCTAGGCCACCTGTATACCACTGCGGGCGACCACTCTTCCTACCACTAGCTACCCCACCGCTAGTACCTACTAGTGCCCTGCCACGGACCACAGACTCTCCAGGCCAACCACAGAACACTGCCACCGCCGAGCCTTATTACCACCACTTGCCAGACCAAGGCCACCTGCGCTGTGCCCTGCCACCACCGACTCTGGCCACCGCGCACCCCTGCCACTACCAACGCAGCTGTGTCACCCACGCGCCCTTGCCTTTGCCAACGTTCTACCGACATACACTATCCCTGCCACCAACTGCGCCACGACCCTGCCAACCCGTGATGACATGCCCACCAAGCGCAAATTGCCTGATGCCAATAACTTTAAACAGATCATTAGCCTGGAGGCCAAAAATTCCTCTAAAACGCATAAAATGGACATTACTAAATTGCGCCAAACTGTTACAAACAACGGCAAATATGATTACACTTTCCAAAGTCTAAATATCATGACTATTTATCTGAAAGCATTCCGCATAGCGAACAACGTCCATTCTTATGCTGTTTATTTCGATCTTCGGGTAGAGAAAAAAAACTCAACCGGCACGGTGCACACGCGTTCAAACACAAAGCAGATCATCGGCACTACCGCACTATTATTACTGGTATTATCTTTATCGATATCAATATTATCATAACCATCATTATCATGATCATCATTATCATCACTATTATGATTATAATTATAATTACTACTACTAATATATTACTACAACTACTACAATTACTACTATAACTACTTCTTCCACCACCACTAATAATAAAAATTAATAATAATGATAATAATAATAGTGGTTATGATAATGACAATGATGATAGTGATGCTAATGGTAATAGTGATCATCCTCATAACGATGATAAAACGATGGAAATGACAAAAATAACGGCAACAAGACACATGAAAACAGTAGACAGCACTAAAAATAATCATAAACAGCACATCAAAAAGAGCAGTGCATATGATAGCAGGCGGGCACGCCCCTCAGCACGGTCCAACCGCAGCAGCAACTGAGACAAGCCACGGCCGCCCGCGCAGAGAGAGAACGAGGCGAGACCGGACAAAGCTTTCCTGACGCGGCCGTCACTGCCAAGCCATCACTCAAGTGCGCCGTCGAACAACGCGAGGGCCCCGTCACTGATGCGCTGTCCGGCGGTGCACCACAAGCCTACAAAATCAGTGCCGGAATTGCCACGAAACAAGCAGTCGCGGAGTCGCTCCCATGCCATCGTGGCGGCCATGCGGTGGTTGCGATGGGATGGGATACTACGTGGCGGCTAGAAAGGCATGTAGCGGATTGGCGGTGAAGGGGATGGGGAGGGAGAGCAGGGCTGAACGATTCTACCTGATATTATCATGACGGATCATTCGACCAGCCTCTGCCCGTATCTTTGCCTCCACCCCTACATCCCTCACCTCAGCCCCGTCTCTCTTCCTTTGCCTTGTACTGCCCATCGCCCCTCCCCTGCCCATCGCCCCTCCCCTTCTCATCGACCCTCCCCCATCCCCTTCCCCGTACCGACCTTCACCACTTAACAAGCACTTCACGGTAATAAACGTACAATTACCTCTACCACCAACTAAAGACTGTCTCCTGCCTTTGCCAGCCTGGTTCTCGTGCCGCAGGTAAGATCTGATCCACATCGCTTCCACAGGTGACCGCGGAGGGCGTCAAGAAAGTTCATCGCCGGCCAGCCCCGGACAGAGCCATAAACTGATTTCACTCGCTTGACGTCCACGTCTCGACACGGAAATAATATGGTCGCGACGGGAGTTCACTAGTTTCACCCCTGAACTGATTCCATTTGTCACTGTCACCTAGATTAAAGGCCGCCGTTCTGGACTCTTCTGGTCTTTCAAGGTAATGATTAGTACCATCATTACTTACCTAATCAACTCTATTCGATAGCTAAAATAAACTCATGCCGTAAGTCTTATCTGACACCAAATCAGAACCAAGCCTCTCTGGCCCAAATGACTCCCGTCGCAGTCGAAACTGGATTCGCAGAACCCGCAGGTGACTAACCCGGACCTGCGATGTGTATTATCTTTTATTTTTCTCTTTCTCTTTTTTTACACACAGACGGTTCCACAAGGGTTTATTCCCCGAGAAGTTTAACTGGGCCTCCCAAACATTTTCGGAAAATACTTTTTCAAAATAATCATTACTCTAATGTAAAGAAAATAAAACTGCCAACAAAAAGTCATCCAAAACATTAAAATGTGACAGCGGTTTCTTGACAATGAACAAAGATGAACAGCTTCCTAAGGAGCAAAATTCTCGACGATGCCTCTGTCCTCGCCGGCCATGCTTGTCAGGGATGCCACTCCTGCCCCTTCGTCATGGCCTCTGCAATTCTGCAATACACGGTGTCCGCGACCGCTTGAGCCCGCGTCCTCAACGGAGTTGATATAGCGTGGCAAGGTAAATAAAAAGAGAAGCGGGGAAGAAGGGGAAGGAATAGCGAGTAGGG
>BOPN01003301.1:70000-80000 GCA_017312705.2 Penaeus japonicus | reverse complement strand
GGAGGAAGAGGGAGAGGAGGAGGAGGGAGAGGGAGAGGAGGAGGAGGAGGAGGAGGAAGGGAGAGGAGGAGGGAGAGGGAGAGGGAGAGGAGGAGGGGGAGAGGGAGGGGGAGGGGGAGGAGGAGGAGGAGAAAGAGAGGGGGAGGAGGAAGAGAAGGAGAGTAGGAGGGGGAAGGAAGAAGGGAAGGAAGAAGAGAAGGAGAGTAGGAGGGGGGGAGGAAGAAGAGAAGGGGAGGAAGAGGGGGAAGATGGGGAAGGGGAGAAAGAGGATAGGAGGTGGAAGAAGAGGGGGAGGAGGAGAGGAGAGGAGGAGAAGGAAGAGGGGGGGAGGAAGAAGAGGGGGGGAGGAGGAAGAGGAGGAGGAAGAAGAGGAGGAGGAAGGGAGGAGAGGAGAGGAGAGGAGAGCGGGAGGAGAGGAGAGGAGAGGAGAGCAGGAGGAGGGGAAGAGGAGGAAGAGGGAGTGGAGGAGGAGGAGGAGGAGGAAGAGGGAGTGGAGGAGGAGGAAGAGGGAGTGGAGGAGGAGGAAGAGGGAGTGGAGGAGGAGGAGAGGGAGTGGAGGAGGAGGAGGAGGGAGTGGAGGAGGAGGAAGAGGGAGTGGAGGAGGAGAGAGAGGGAGTGGAGGAGGAGAAAGAGAGAGTGGAGGAAGAGATAGAGGGAGTGGAGGAGGAGGAATAGGGAGAGGAGGAGGAGGAGGAGGAGGAGGAGGAGGAGGAGGAGGAGGAGGAGGAGGAGGAGGAGGAGGAGGAGGAGGAGGAGGAGGGAGAAGGGAAGGAGGGGGAGGGAGAAGGGAAGGAGGAGGAGGGAGAAGGGAAGGAGGAGGAGGAAGAGGAGAAAGAGAGGGGGAGGAGGAAGAGAAGGGGAGGAGGAGGAAGAGGGGGGGAGGAGGTAAAACGGATCCGAAGGGCGAGGAACAGCGAGGACGAGGATGCAGGGGCGTGGGACAAGGGTCCTTTCAGCGCGGGCCAAGCGAGCATCCCGCCTGTGCCCAAGGGGCCGGGCTGCTCGAATGGCCATTCCCAATGTTAAGCGACCACCTGCGTCGGAGGTACCAGGGACGGATAATAATCTTTCGAGGCCCCGGGCCCTTCCGCCCTTGTTCACCAGCTAAAGCCCAGACATCAATCCATCCGTCAAAATCGTCCATACATTCGATAATCCGCATTCAACTATTCCACAGTTTATCAGTAATCCGAACGGCCAATCGCCCAGCCACCATTGAATTGCATGCACTCAACTTGGCGCTTCAACCCTTCCGCAAATGGTCCTCGCACGCCGTCCATTCAGCAACTCATTTATCCTGGCCAACCCTTCAATCACTCGCCCTCCTCCTCGCCCGCCTCCTCGACGTTCACGCCGCCAGAAAGGCTCCTCCTCGCACGGGCCTCCAGCCTCGACTCGACGTGCAGAGGGAATGCAAAGTTCAAAATGTCGGATCTTGAAATGGGCCATCAATAAAACAAAACAAGCAAGCTCGTAAACCCACTTCTAATATTACCATTAACGCAATCCAAGGATGAATTTCCTCCGGCGTTCCTCCTGTCGTGTGGCAAGAGCTAACTGGCCTGACTGCATAAGAACAAAGCGCGAGAGGAGTGGGAGAAGTGGAAAATGTTCACGAATAGGAAGAGGATTACTGACAGGAAGAAAATGGGGAGAAACACGGTGAAGGAGAAACACGGGGAAAGAGAGACAAAGAGAATGGAGGGCAGGGATAGAAAGAGATTTGTCGAGGAAGAGAGGGAGAGAGAAAAGAAACACGTCCGTATGTGCAGTACACGTGACCCAAATACAAGTTCTCGCCCTCCGCTGTTTCCATCATGGCTCTGTCAGCAAGGACCCACCGACAAACACGAGCCGCTCGCATAACCGACCCAAGACAAGGTCCACTCGTCCGATTGCACGGTTGGCGAGGGGATTATACGAGCCACAAAAAAAGATGTTGGCACTTAATGGCTGAAGCTCAACTCGACATCGAGCGGAGAGAGGGAAGGGAAAGGGAGAAAGAGGGAGAGAGGGAGAGAAAGGGAGGAAGAGAGAGGGGGGGAAGAGGGAGGGAGGGAGAAAGGGAGAGGAGAGAAGGAGAGATAGGGAGGGAGGGAGAAAGAGAGAGGAGAGAAGGAGAGATAGGGAGAGGGAGGGAGAAAGAGAGAGGAGAGAAGGAGAGATAGGGAGGGAGGGAGGGAGAAAGAGAGAGGAGAGAAGGAGAGATAGGGAGGGAGGGAGAAAGAGAGGAGAGAAGGAGAGATAGGGAGAGGAAGAGGAAGAGGGAGAGGGAGAGAGGGAGGGAGGGAGGGAGAGAGAGAGAGAGAGAGAGAGAGAGAGGGGGGGGGGGAGAAGAGAGGAGAAGAGAGGAGAAGAGAGGGAAGGAGGGAAGAAGGGAGGGAGGAGGGGAGACAGGGGGAGACACACAGAGAGAGAGAGAGAGAGAGAGAGAGAGAGAGAGAGAGAGAGAGAGAGAGAGAGAGAGAGAGAGAGGGGGGGGGGGGGCAGGGGAGACGGGAGGGAAAGGGAGAAGAATGGAGGGAGAGGGAGAGCCATAGAATAGTCTCTGAATAGTAATTTATTGCACAGGTGAACATAATAAACCCCATAAATCCATCACTTTCCCGATCCCTCACCGACCAGCTACAATTATTTTCCCTTCAATAAAATCATTTCAAGGTATATCAAAATAAACTAACGGACTTCATTATGTAAAGAAAGAATGTATGAACAAAAACTCCAAAGCACGTGCATTACAGCAGCTGGCCATACCATAATAGTTTTTTTTTTCTCCCAACACAACCACCCACGGCTCTTGTCCCAGTGTATTGCTCCCGTAACCCTCCTTCCTGCCAAATCCTCAAGGGAGGAAAATAAATGTAGGCCTAGCGGTCTCGAAAATATTCTACGCCTAGAAGGTCTCCAACAACAATTACCGACCGGCTGAACTTCCTCTCTAACACGTGCTCGGGAGCATTATTTCTTAAGACAATCATCGTTTCACAAAATTACAATCAAGTAACAACAGGTGAGGAAGATAAATCATGACTTCCGAAGTACTGATGTAATCAATTTAGTGATGACATCAGAGGACATGCAGGGAATCCAGTACCACAGGCGACTCAACGTCTGGAAACCACACTCGTTAACTTCGGCCTCCAGTGCTAGGAGCACATGCGAGCAGGAAGCCTTGCCACCAGGAGGGTGGGGGGTGGGAGGGATACACCAAGCTAGGTAAAGAAGGGTGGGGGTGGGAGGAGGGGCAACCATAAATAAAGGCGTGGTGTAAATATGTAGGTTCTAGTGCGGCATATTTACGAGGGGAGCAAAGGCGATAGCAAAGACGGCGAGTGTTAAATATAAAGCTCTTGCGGAGCACGCGACAACACCCTCTTTACACCCCTCCCCCGCCGTCCCGTTCCCTTCCCTCTTCCCCCTCATTTTGCCACTACTTAATTCCGGCTTTCGTGCACATTCCGGTCTCCATACTTCACATGGACAGCTAAGTAGAAAAGCACAAACAGCCCACTTACACCCCATTCACTGGTGCCATCCCGTGCTCTACACCCTGCTTCCAGCTGCCAAGCCAGCCCTCCAGTGCCAGACGGCTCATCTACATGTCAGTATGGATGCCTGCCTGTCTGTCACTCCTGAATTTAAATAATCTATTCCACTAGTCACACTCCATCCGCGGTGCACAGTGAACCACCCGGGCTTAAAGACGAGCGCCCTCACGATTTTCCACTTTGCGCACCCGCCTCTAGTGAGCCAACTTGTACCATCTGTCCTCCTGTTTGTGAAAACTGCCGCAGTGTCTTGCTTGAGGGCGAGACAAGTGGGCCTTGTCGACAAGCTATCCTCGGCCGCCCTCGCTCTCCAGTCATCTCTATGTCCTATTTCAGGCTATTCTTAGTTCCGCCTATCCTTCTCAGCGCCTATCCCTCTCCTTCTCCCATGCGCCAGTCGCGTACTCCCTCGCATCCACTTACAACGCACCTTGTTATACTACGATGGGCACGCCATCACTCTTGAATAATAATGATAGTTATAAAACGTAGCCCTTTCTCACTCTCCCGAAAACACTTGTAAATCCAACAGTCCTTGAATAAACAAGAAGCATCAGAAAAAGTCTGTGTGCGTGTGCGTGTGCGTTTATTGATATATGTGTGAATGTGTATGTATGTATACTTGAATACATGTAAACGCCCGCACACACACCCACATTGCTTGAGCGTGTGGGTGTGTGTGTAGTGCGTGTATGCTTTAATGTAGATGCCGCCTAAACGCAAGAAAGAGTTAATGAGCTAACTCTTGGGCTGATAAGAAATAACAATAGAAAATAAAAGTGATAAAAAAAGAGAATGTCACTGTACACAATGCATCCGTGAAGAAAGAGGTAGAAACGAAATACGAAAGGAGTAGGAAATAGGAGGAGGATCCCAAGATGAGAGCGGAGCGAGCTGGAACACAAAATGAATAGACCGAGAGATAACAAGGAATGGAAAAAGCGAGTGAAGGGATGAAGCTATGCAAATCCCGGCCGCATTTAATAAATGTTTTTTCTTGTCTCATCCTACATGCGCCCGCCTTTCTATTCCCTAATCCCCACCTGCCATCACACTCCCTGATGAATCCTCAACGGTGCCCAACGCCTCTCCTTGCTCGAGGGCCAGCTTCCTTGCCACGTCCCTTCTTGCATTCCCGCCTGTGCCTTCCCAATGCTACCTGACGCAGCCTCACTGAGCTCGTTCCTGTACCCCCTGCGGGAGGTTCACGGCTGCCGTCCCTTCCCTTCTTCTCCCTTACCCCTACAACCCCTTTCCCATCGCCTGCCCCTACCCAACTCCTAACGCGTCCCCTCCGCTTGCCCCCTCCCCTGTCCTTCCCCAAGCTCTGCACTCACTTGCACCATCTCCCCTCCCCTCCTAGGAAACATGAGCGTCACTGGCAAACTCCTCCGAGTCTCATTTCCATAAAAATTAGCATACATTTTGCTGCTGGCCCTGTGAGGCTCTAGCGCCACCAGGAGCACACGCGGGATGCGAGACGCGCCAGACATCATCACTCAGCTGATCGTGCATTGGAAGCGTGAAGGGGGGCGGAGATGGGGAGGGGAGGAGCGTGCGTGCAAGTGCTTCGTCTGCTAATGGCGAATGTTTTCCCTTCATATTAACACGATTCAGTTTAAAGCTTTAAAAATATAAATAAAGTATCATCCAAGACGCGAAAGCGAGATGAAGAGAGAGAGAGAGAGAGAGAGAGAGAGAGAGAGAGAGAGAGAGAGAGAGAGAGAGAGAGAGAGAGAGAGAGAGAGAGAGAGAGAGAGAGGGGGGGGGGCTCATGACAAGGCAGAACAGGAGACGGAGCGACTGACTAGTAACTCATCCTTCAGACAAAAAGGTAATCGTTCAACACCCTCCGTCGCGGAATAACACTTCCCAGCTGCAACAAATCCATATCTCCATCTTGAATTCCTTGGATGAGGTATACGCGGTGGGCGGAGGCTGAGGGGTCCGACGCTGGAGTGGGGAGGGGAGAAGGCAGCAGCCTTTCAGGCACCAACAAGTGAAGTGGCACCATATACGGCCTTGCCTCTCGCACAGCACAGCATAAAACAATCAGTGTCATAATGTGGCAACATAAAATAGCACGAAAATACCTGCCAATTTAAGAACTTTACAAAATAAAAAAGTTTGGGCCCGGCATATGCAAAGGAGAGCTTGCACTAGAGTTATTAGTCATGAGTTACGATTTTCTCAACACCGAATTTGAAATGAGCAGATACGAAGACAACGTAAGTGAGGCTATAGAGAATAGACGTCACCCAGGCCACCTCCGGCTTTCCAGTCTCCCGTATTGGTATTATTACATTTACGCTTCCCGGGTTAGGCGCGCCCAGGCTGGCTTCAAAACGTTATGAATATGAAGCGCATATTGAACATGAAATGTTAATAGCCAACGATGATAGGCAAACAATGAAGAAAAAGACCTCACTCTTATAATTCATGGCAATTTTAAAATTGGAGCCTGTGAGTTTCTGTTTAGTATCGATATTCAGTAGCCACCGTTTTGTGAAAAAAATAGATCAGTTAAGCGTAAGTATTTACATATATATCTGCATATTAATATTTCAAAAAAATCTAAGCAGATCGTAGCCTCAATTTCTACTGCACCCCTCCCCCCCTCCCCCACAGAAAAATCCAAATGGTGCGCCTAAGTCTAGTCCAAAAGATGATAATCCCTGGTTTAAGCCTGCTTTAAGCCTGCTTCCAGGCTTAAACCAAGGAGGTTCTCACACATTTCTAACCTCCAGAGCTCGGTGACCAATACGAACTAGCTACGACCACGCATTATCAATAACCGAATTTAGTTAAGTTGGGAAACGACCATTCTCCTTCATTTTGTTATCATAAACCAAATCGTGGACGACCTATTCAAGCTATTACAAACAATCACGCTGGACTACGAATATTTTTTTTAAATCGACCTAGCTATATGACATGTTAAATAATAGGTCAGATAGTCCCTATGAGAGTTCATTAAATCTCGATATTCCCAAATTATCTGAATGATCAATTATCGGATAATCATACAGATCACAAGGGAAGTGTTTACAACTGGCAAAATAATGTCTGGCAGAATAGAGAAAAGGAAATCCATAACACTAAAAGCTCTTGCAATGGAAAATATCGATGTAATATAATTTTAATTATGTAATACACACACTTAAAGACTAATATAAACTCCGTAGTGAATATTGCCCGTCAACATTTGAGCGGTTTGAAGCAAATTATGACTGTGTTTTGGTGGCACATTTCGTTTTCTTCAATTTCATTCAGTTACGGGAAAACTAGATACCTTAATCTACGCTTTGTAATCGAGTATTTCAGTGTAAAAGGGCCAGGACCAGACGCGCTTTGGCCAACTTGCTGTGTCTACAATACTATTCCAAAATTTTACAAAATAGGTAGGAAAACGACTATAACTTTCTTTCAATTTTCTAAATCGAATATAATTTTTTTCAAAAATCAATGATCAAATAACTGTCTATTATATAATACATGATCTCTTAGCCTACTCAATGTAAAAATTCAATGAGAATTATGTATAGACTTACATCAGGAGCAGTGCGTTTATATTTGGTAAATCTAAATAATGAAAAATATAATAAATAAATTGCAAAGTGACTACATGTAGCTCACATATTAGGCGATTTTATTCTTAGCTTTGCTTACTTTACCTTAGCTAGACTTAGCTTCTAAACTGTGTGTAATTTCCAGTTGACTTGTAAAAATACTGAGTAAGCTAAATTGTGAATTTCGGTCACTTTCTTAATATTTGACCGGACTTTTACCCCTATCTTGTGTTGCAAAATAAGTCTGTACTTTTCTAACATGCTATGATATATGCAACCTTTCAAGATTATTACATATTATGAAAGTCTGTTATTGTGGAGTATTACAATTTTCCCTTCAACTTAATTAACCTGCATTTAGTCCTACCACTTCCGGTCAGTTTAAAGGGATTCGTGTATCGGGATTACAGCTCTGATGATGTCAACACCGGTGTTAATTGCTTTGTATAAGCGGCCCTTGATGAAATACAACCTCATGACCACATGAACACGAAGCACCCATTGCATTTCACTGCATAAGATCAGACCTAACTGGAAACTGCGAAAATAGTCTATCAGCAAATAACTAATAACTAACTGTAAATAGTTCATCGAAAAAAGACAACACTTAGATAAAAACTATACATCGAATAATCTGGATCTCTCCAATGTAGTTCCATTATAACTTCACACACATGTCCAGTCATTTACTCAGCTCGATAAATTTTAAAAAAATACGTAGTACTAATTCAACCCTCTAATTACATACTTTTAACTGCAATTACCATCCAGATGTACTTGGACTATAATGATCCTTTCTTCACCAAGTGTGAGCGTCCGCAGTCCTGCTCTAGGGTCAGACGGCACGTACCTGTAACAAGTATGTACATACGTTAGATCAACTTAAAACGTGAAAGAATCATGCAAGATTCAAAACATATGATGAACATGTCTTTTATGTGAAGTCTGTAAGCTAAACAATAGAATGAAACTTCGTCTTTAAAATATATACATAGGAAATAAACTGCAAATAGGCCGACAGTGACTAAACAAAATAAATATATAAGCAAAGTTAAGAACATACAAAACATAGCTGTAATAAACATTCTACAGCGCCATGTTCACCGTAGCAGGTAAGCAGGAGTTATGCAGGATGGGCAGGTGACCTGCAGCGTGCCACATCCATAACATGAATCACTCGCTGGCGTGTCTATATGCAGTTAATATCTGAGTATACATATGAACATGCTTATTTGTCCATACATACATACAAACCGGCACATATAGTAAGCCAAATCATCCTAATACTCGCATGCTGCTTGTGTTCGAGCGCAGCAAGGAAACCGGGCTGGGTTCGAAGGGAAGATGTAGCAGCTGGAGCAGGTGACCTTCGGGTCAGCCACACCCGACTTCCTAGTGCAGCGGAGGCGCAACTCCCCTGCCCCCCGTCATCTTGTTCGTCATGTTACGACGTCAACGGCTCTCTATGGCCAAGGGGGGGTCAGGCTTTGGGATCCAGCTTGTCATGTGTTGGCGCCCTGCACATCGACTCAAACACTTCGTTATGGAGGGCAGAGATGCCAACCCATCCGAACTTTTAGTATATTATACGCATTTCCCAAGAAACTTTACAACAGCGACCAGTTGTAAGCAAGTACTTTTTCCTACAAATCAAGAATGCCACATAAAAAAGACTCAGGCTTCATTTCATCTAATTGAATGGCTTAGCAATGAATGTCAGGGGCACCAACAGAGATTATCTCAATTTTTATGACAACAAATTGACACTAATAGCAATCAGGATATCATCAATATGTAATCATATAAAATACCGTGGCAGGGTTAAGGTTCATGTGTGTATCTGTGTACATATATTTAAAGATTTAAACATAACTGGCAATCTGGCAATCCATAACAAGAGTATTGGACGCTTGTGATTTTTTCAAAGACATACTGCGAGCCATGCAACACACTATACTCACACATGATAGCTTGACCCCAAACCCATTAAGCTGTAGGCGTCGCAACTACGACCTTTGCCTCTTGGACTACGAATTTGCCCAATTTCAAGATTGCATCTCTGGAATCGGTGGTCTTGATCCAGACTTTCGTGAATTAAGCCCTTTTGGGAGTAGTGATCTTTAAAATCAGTTTCCTCGAGTCTCCGGTAACTCACACAGCCACAGTATTGCAAAACTTCCCTGCACTTAGCTCTTAGTGTAGCATTCCTGGTATTCCAAGGGGAAAAAAACGTTATGGCATCCGATTTTCAAGACATGCCTTACTGCCAGAGTCATCGGCAAGAGACGTCCCCATAAGGATCGCATATTTCTCGTTCTTAGACTCCATATGTTTTTGCCTATGACTGTAACGGTGCCAAATATGTAAAAAAAAAAAGTATTGTTCAGCCTCACAATAAAATACTTTAAAAGCTGCAACTAAAAATTTTCAATATAATTTCCAGTGTTCATTGAAACTAGTTCATCCTTTTATCTTACATGTAACTGACTCCCTTTCTTTCTCCCGCGCCTGTAAAATTCAGCGTAACATCATTATTATAATATCTGAATGACGATATCATATTTGCACTTAAAGGATACACTCTGCATTTTTTTTTCGAAAATCATGTTTTTAGCACGCAGCGCAGCAAGCAGTCGACGATTTTTTTTTCGAAAATATGTCTTAAATATTCCCAGGACTAACTACAAAAATTCCCTGAGGATATTTCCCCTTCTTTAGCTTTTAGTGGAAAGAACAAATGCCAAAATTTTAATTTAAATCCGTCTTTATAAAAAAAATCGAATCGACTGACTACCCTGTCGTTTAAATATTTTGTTTTGGATAAATAAAAAAAAAACTAATCATCTGCATCTTAATAGGACAGGTCCTCTTCTCCTTCCATCG
>BOPN01003301.1:37500-42500 GCA_017312705.2 Penaeus japonicus | reverse complement strand
ATGCAAGCATTACATAAACATCATAAACAATCCTTCGCCTTCTCTTTCTTGGTACACGCCCGTCCCTACACACCCCAATGTCATTTTCACATGCAAACATGCAGCTTCCAAATCTTTCACATCAATTTACTCATTTCAGCCCATCATGGACCTCCCTAAGCAAAAGAGCTCACTATGCAGACTGTATCATTCTAAAAAAAAGAGCGGCGTTATTATGCAAGGCTACGCACAGGCAGTACACCACAGCATGTGTCCTCTCGCTACAATTGCTCAGATTTCCACGGCCAAAATAACGATATCAAACAAAAGCCGACACCTTTCCTTCGGCTGCCTGATAGTAAGGCATTCTGACCCTTAACCCTCCTAAACCTTCCGACAGAAGTCCAGGCAGCGCAGCTAACAAACGACGTGTACACAACAAAGCGCCTATATCAGTCGAGGGGCTGATAAAGAAAGCCGATACTCCGACAATGTTCTCGAGTATTTCCACTCAAACTTTCTCAATTTTGTGGGACCCGAACCAACTGGGAGAAGGCTGCCAATGGTCAATATGCGTTCGGATCTGCTGTGCGCTCACATATGTAGTGTACAGTGGTGAATCAAGGTGAATCAAGGTGAATTGATGTCAATACACTATTCATCGCTTACATATCATGCGTTCTTTCTACATATTTACTAACGTATCACAAGAAACAACAATCCCAGCGACAGGAATGTGACATGGTCTCAGTCATGCACTACTCTTCATCCTCCGCATGCGTTCATCCCTTGCAAAGCGGTGCAACGGGATGAGTGAGTGAGTGAGTGATATTTTGTGTGAGAGTGACTGATAGAGAGAGAGAGAGAGAGAGAGAGAGAGAGAGAGAGAGAGAGAGAGAGAGAGAGAGAGAGAGAGAGAGAGAGAGAGAGAGAGAGAGAGAGAGTGAGTGACAGTGTGTGTGAGAGTGACTGATAGGGTGTGTGAGAGTGATTGATAGGGTGTGGTGACTAGTGATGTGTGAGAGTGGCTGATAAGTAGTGAGTGAGTGAGTGAGTATGTGTGTGTGTGTGTGTGTGTGTGTGTGTGTGTGTGTGGGTGTGTGTGTGTGTGTGTGTGTGTGTGTGTGTGTGTGTGTGTGTGTGTGTGTGTGTGTGTGTGTGTGTGTGTGCGTGTGCGTGTGTTTTTTCTCTATCCTATTTCAATCATATTTTCATGTTATCATTCGCCTCTCTTCTCTCTCCCTTCTCTCACATTTTCTCTCCACTCTCCCCCCTTCTCCTTTTCCTCTCCATTTACCTTCCTCATCTTCCCTCCTCTGCTCTTACATCTCGCTGCACCTTTCAGTCTCTCCCTTTTTCTTTTCTCCTTCACTTTATCCTTCTCCTTCCATCTCCTCTGACTCCTTTGCGCTCTTTTCTTCTTATTTCTCTCCATTCCTTCCTAATCGTCAGATTATGCTTATATATGTCTTAAGTAAGCATCGCCAAATTCCAGGAATTCATAAAAGAAAGACAGACCAAAATCTTGAAAGTCTTACATTTATATTCTATATTCAAAATTAGGGTGATGGTACTCTATCCCTCTCGTTTTCTTAAGGGATTAGCTGATGTTACAAAGCCAATCTTCTTGTAGGCCACAGGACAATTTTGGACACCATCAGACTAAACCACTAAGGCTAAATCCCCCACCGGCACGGGCGAGGAACACGAGCACATCTCGTGGCTGGCATCAGGAAGGCCATCGCGGCCGTGGCAATGGCCCGCGACTGGCCGCAACCCCATCGAAGCGTCAGCGGAGGTCTCCCCAGGCTGGCTGCACTCGCTCGCAGTAACGACGATAGGTAGCGGTGACGTATGGGTCAATATCCCCATGCCCTGGTGTTTATGACGTAGTCACGTAAACAAATCGGCCACGCAAACAAAACGGCCCCGCACACAAAACGGCCCCGCACTCTCACGGGACGAAAAGGGACGCTCTCAGGTATGTCCATGTCTCCAGAATACATGCCGCCGCATCAAAGTGAAGTTTGCACTGCGACAGAACACCTCCAGTGCCTCAAAATTACCAATAAAACGACCATCTGACGGCGTCGAAGGGACGGTGTTACCGGGCACTCTATCTCATGCTGGCCGGTCGCTAACTCCAATGAGAATCCCCATCTCGCACTGATTCACCCGGCGCTACAACTCGTTCTCTCACCTGAAGTTCTCGTCATGATACCCCGCCTCCCCTCTTCTAGGCTCTGCTCTCCTCCCCCCCTTCCCCACCCGTACGCGGATGCTCTGCGCTATAATTATCACTTGTCCGCTATTCTGGCTTTTCAGGACCTTGTTCAATAAGCTTTCCCGTAAAGTCTCGAGGAGAACCATTCGCGTGGCTCAGAATACCTCGAAAACTGCTCAGCAATTGTCCACTCAACAAGCAATCGCTACGAGGAATAGCCCCCGCCTTACGCCTCTCACCTTACGCCTCTCTACCTTCACACCCTTACACAACATCTTACAACACAATCTGCCCCCGATAAGATTTGACGCTTTTGTCAGTGGGTATATATATTAAATAAGTGCGAGAAATGGTAAAGTTCAAATCAGCGATAGACGTACGACCGCAATGCTAAACAAATCATGGGTCCGACCCTCGCCAAACATGCATTACGATCATATGTAGCGAGATGAAAAGCGGTAGATGGCGGCGGCGGTTCCATGGTATATGGGCGGTTCCATGCCGCGTCACTGCGATCCAGAAAAAGGATGAGTCCTCGAGTGATCAGAGAGGGAGGAACGGAGAAAGGGAGGGGGGGGAGGAGGAGGAGGAGAAAGGGAGGAGGGAGGAGGAGGAGGAGGAGGAGGAGGAGGAGGAGGAGGAGGAGGGAGGGAGGAGGAGGAGGGAGGAGGAGGAGGAGGGAGGGGGGGGGGAGGAGGAGGGGGGGGAGGAGGAGGAGGAGGAGGAGGAGGAGGAGGAGGGAGGGAGGGAGGAGGAGAAGGAGAGGGAGGAGGGAGGGGAGGAGAGAGGAGAGGAGGGAGAGGAGAGGGGGGAGGGAGGGGGAGGAGGGAGGGGGAGGAGGGAGGGGAAGAGGGATGGGGATGGGGATGGGGAGAAAGGTGAGAGGAGAGATGGATAGGAAGCGCGGTAGCAGAAGGTGACTGAAAAACATGACTTTTGTTTTCACAAAAAAGACATTAGTAAAATTATATAAATGACATTGGAATCACAAATAAACAATACAACGCGTCCTCTGCCCGAGTAATTTGATACGCAAGGCAGTGTGAGTGGAGGCACAGAGGCAGCACACAATGCAAGAGACCACAGAAAAACAGAGCTTCGCTTTCTGCTCCAGAGAGAGAGGGAGGAGTGAAGGTGGAGGGGATGAGAGGAGGGAAAAGGTGAAGGAGAGGATTGAGGATGGAAGGAGGGAGGGAGGGAGAGAAACGAAGGAGGGGGAGGAAGGAAAGGGTGACAGAGATGAGGGAGAAAAGCAGTCTGGATCAACGGAAGTATAAAGCGCTCCTAGGAGACTCCTCCCGGGAGACCCCCACCCCCTGCCTCCAGACAACTATCTCATCCTGCAATTTTGGTTGAGCGCCAAATTTCGCGGGCGGCGCCATCTACTCCCCACCTGATAGTCGCGAGAATCCCTCGTCAGACAAACGCTCGATAGGTCTCTTCGGAATTTTGAGTCGTGAGAACCTTGATGGACATCCTTCACTTTCTGAGGGCGAGCGGGCATAAGGAGTGGGCAGTTGGGCATGTGGAGGATGGTTGGCATGAGGGCACAGAGAAGGGGGACAAGGCGCCACTCCTCACCAGAGAACACTGGTCTTCCGGTTTCCATTCCTACACCTGGTGCTGCTCACTCTCTACAGACGAGCTCAGTGGCCGTGCCCGCTCCACCTCCCACCCGGGTTTGCCCAGCCTTCTCACATTCACGCGCAAGAACACATATGCGTGGCCATGTGCACACGTGTATTTACTCTCTTTCTCTTCCTTTCCTTTCCTTTCCCTTCCTTTCTTCCTTCCTTCCCTTCCTTCCTTTCCCTTCCCTTCCCTTCCCTTCCCTTCCCTTCCCTTCCCTTCCCTTCCTTTCCTTTCCTTTCCCTTCCCTTCCCTTCCCTTCCCTTCCCTTCCCTTTCCTTTCCTTTCCTTTCCTTTCCTTTCCTTTCCTTTCCTTTCCTTTCCTTTCCTTTCCTTTCCTTTCCTTTCCTTTCCTTTCCCTTCCCTTCCCTTCCCTTCCCTTCTCTTCTCTTCTCTTCTCTTCTCTTCTCTTCTCTTCTCTTCCCTTCTCTTCCCTTCTCTTCCCTTCCCTTCCCTTCCCTTCCCTTCCCTTCTCTTCTCTTCCCTTCCCTTCTCTCCTCTATCTCTTTCTCATGAGATGCTTTCTTATAATCTCCTAATAAATTGCTTGCACTCTCCTCAGCAGCGCGGCGTGAACCCTGCTGCGCCTCCCTTGTTCGCCGTGCGTGGTCCCTGCTCTTTGTAAGGGCTTCGTTCTTTTTCTGAGGGGGCAAAACTTTAAGAACTCACAGATAATGCTTCTGCTTTCTGCAATGATATCCACGTGTGGGAAGGTTTTTTCACTCCATTAATGCACGATGCAATTACATCCCGCCTATCTTTGGTGTCTGATGCTGCCACGAATGCTCCTTGAAGATTTGCCTCGGCCACATCGACCCTTCGGTCACTCCAACAACTGTTACAAAACACTAAGCACAATGTCTGATTTCATTCGCAAAAAGTTGCTTAAATTATCTTTACTTTCGAAAATGCATGAAATCTGGCTCACACTGCGAGTATATATTAATTTACATTTTACATTTCCATGCTGGGGGAAATATCGAATTAACCTAACACGGATCCCCAGCATACTACGAAGGTGATGATAATAAAATGCAACAACAGCAGTACAGTTTCGAGTTTCCCTTTCGCCCCTCCGACTAGCATTATGATTTCTCCCCGAGCACTCCAACTCACAAACCAGGCTCTCCGAGTAAGCGGAAGTCCCCCCCCCACCCCCACCGTCTCC
>BOPN01003301.1:20000-22500 GCA_017312705.2 Penaeus japonicus | reverse complement strand
CGGTCTTTGCCTCGTTCACAATTCGATCACGAACACTCAAAAGTATTTAGCTGGAAAATGGCACCTGGGAGAGTCGCTGGCAACAGCATTACGGGTAATTCCATGCTTGGATAACACGACTCATCCCTGCCCCCTCCTGCCGAGGCACACCTGCACACCTTCCACAGTCTCACTGCGACAACCCCATCGCCTAGCCTGTGCATAACAAGACAATGAGGACGGGAACGCGAACCCGACAGATTTCCTGCACTTTACGTTACGTCGAGCAATGACGTGCCCTGACACCTGGAAGGGACCAGGCGCCAAGAAAAACAAAGTGCTGACAGGAGGTGCGTCGGCACGAGAATATCTGCATGAAGCACTCAGCCCTAATCACAAATGCGCGTTTGTTCAGTACCAAATGCCTGTCCTATTGCCAGGCAATCTTGATGAATCAAAGTGAACGATTATTTATAAACCATTCAGTGCCACACAGATATTCAACTATAATGGTTCCAGAGCCATTCATATGCTCTGAAAACTCTGCGAAAATCGAGAGGCGCAGAACGGAAAACTTCTGTGTTCTATGAGTGTGCATGAGGGGGGGGGGGGGTGTACACAACAGAAACGGACACATGAGAGAGGGAAGAGGAAAGACAAAAGGAAATAGTGAGGAACAGCGTGGTAGATGAAAAGAAAGATGAATAATTAGATATACATGGAAAGATAAATAGACAAAATATATTACTGATATATGCGAAACGACAATTTTGATGTGTGGGCGCGTTGGTGGAAAAGGATCGCATGGGTGTCATCTCTTAGCATCTGGTGAATCTGAACAAAAAATCAAACGAAATACAAGTTCACAGAACCATTCCTGGTGTCTATCGACTGGTAAATATCGTAATTACTCCGAGCAAATATTCATTTCCCAGCATGCATTAGCCTAACGGCCTTCCATGTGATTTGGTAAGTTCGAGAGTTTAAAATTTAAAATCATGAGCGAGAGCGGTCATCAGCAGCCTTTCCGCACCCAATACCATTTCAAAAGCCCAGCCATTACCATCGCAACAAACAAACCCAACTGTCTCCCTTTTCAGTGCGCTTAAAAACAATGTCAATGAATAATGGGAGGGCAATAGGCTGGCTGTAAACTCCTACCAAAGGGCAATAACATCCAGTCATAACCGAACGGGCGCGGACGCTTCCCTTCTCACCTCTGGACTCTTTCCCCTCTCCCCTCCCCCTCATTTATCCTTCATACATCCCCTTTTCCTCCTTTCCCCTTGCCTCAAACATTGCAAAGGCCATTTACCCTCGACTAACAATTACCAGACGACGCCACTTTACATGATGCTCTTCGGAGACACATGCTGTCCACGTAGACAGATGGGGGACAATCATTCTGTAAACATGATGCAGAAAAGTAGCCAAAGAACAAAAAGGCAAAGGGGGCAGGGCAGGCGGATGGGGCACAGGGGGCAGGGCAGGCGGAAGAACAGGCAGAGGGAGCGTAAAGGGGTAGGGCAGGCGGATGGGGCACATGAGACAGGGCAGGCTGGTGGAGCAAAGGAGTAAGGGCTGGCGGATGGGACAAAGGGGAAAGGGCAGGCGGAGGGGACAAAGGGGAAAGGGCAGGCGGATGGGGCAAAGGGGAAAGGGCAGGCGGATGGAGCAAAGGGGAAAGGGCAGGCGGATGGGGCAAAGGGGAAAGGGCAGGCGGATAGAGCAAAGGGGAAAGGGCAGGCGGATGGGGCAAAGTGGGCAGGGTAGGTTGGTGGAGTAAAGAGAGTAGGGCAGGCTGGTGGGGAAAGAGGGACAGGCAGAAAGAGGAAAGGGGGCAGGGTAGGTTGGTGGAGCAAATGGTGTAGTGCAGGCAGGCGGATGGGGTGAAGGGGACAAGACAGACTAGTGGGGCAAAGGGGGAAGGGTAGGCGGGTGGGGCAAAGGGGGAAGGGTAGGCGGGTGGGGCAAAGGGGGAAGGGAAGGCGGGTGGGGCAAAGGGGACAGGGCAGGAGGGTGTGCCAGTGGTGGGAAAGCAGAGAAGAGACCTTGACCACAGCATCTACAAGCCAGGCGAGTGATTTCTTTTGAGATCACGGTTAAATACATACATTTTTCCCCATATATGCATGTTTGCTTTCTGCCATCCCGTGTCAGTTTCAGGACATGCTTAAAATAACTTAGCTCCCGGGAACTCCATTTCAATTCGGCATTAAAGTGCTTGAACTGGCAGAGTCCAACTGAAGCTTCATGTTCGACAATAACTGTATTGAGTATGATTGCAAAAATAACGACGTGTGCTATTTAAATGATAAAATTTCGATTACCTGAAAACTTTCTCAGATTTTCCATTAACCTGAATAAGTTTCTGTAAATACTTGAACTGCGATTGCATCCCTCGTAGGTCCGGTTACGTGTAATATACTAGAAAAATAAAAGCAACAGCTTTGTGGACATCCTGGGCCAGGCAAGTAAAGATGGACAATGACCTCAGTGAAAGGCTGAAACGGGAAGACTT
>BOPN01003301.1:0-2500 GCA_017312705.2 Penaeus japonicus | reverse complement strand
AGATATACTTCAAACATATCTCGGAGCATGCGAAGGCTCTGCATTTACGAGGACATTAGAAAGTGATGTAAAAGGGAAGGTCGGTAATAATATATTGTACAGTATACCCGGCCAGCTGTTATGATACATGGCAGACAATAGACATGCGGTAATCTGCAACTATGGCTGAATATCATCTGAGAGGTATAGCATCCGAAACGCATTACACTCGGGTGCTGATTTAGCTGAGATCGTTGATATCGAATATTGCTTTGTCAACAAGTTCTTGAACCCTTGAGATGAGATGTGTTAGCGGAAGTTGCCTTGGCGAGGGTCGATACCACCGCAGGTTAAATCTTTTGTCTACAGCGCTCTCTTGCTCACACTCACCTATCTACCCTATTGAATCCCGACTTCACCTGGGCACCGCAGGAGAGAGCGAGGGAGAAGGGTGAAAATCATACTGCAATAGAGGGAGAGGAGAGAGAAAGAGAGAGAGAGAGAGAGAGAGAGAATGAAAGAGAGAGAGAGAGATAGAAAGAGAGAAACAGAGACATGTGAGAGTAGATATCCTGTTTTGTTGTTCTTATAATAGAAGCAACAGCACATCATACTTAAATACCAGAGAGCGAGAGAGAGTGAGTGGGAAGGATATTGAGTGAGTGAGAGAGAGAGAGAGAGAGAGAGTGGAAAGGATATTGAGAGAGAGAGATTAAGGTAAATGGAAAGTATATCAAGAGAGAGATAAGATAGATAAAGAGAAAATGGAAAGGATATTGAGAAAGAAAGAAAGAGACTGCATATGAGAGAGAGAGAGAGAATAGAAAGCATATTGAGAGTATGAGGATTATAAAGTATGTTTAAATATGATATCAAATCATTAATATACACATATTATGCTCATACAAATGCATCAGGTATGCATTTCTTAGGTAAGGTCATGTCATGTTTGACAGATAATTGCTTTGCACCCAGTTATGTCACCCTCAATAGAGCTGACTACCGCTGATTGTCCCCATCTTCCCATTCCAGCCTATCATCCATGCACTTACTGCTCATCGCACACTACTTCGTGACTTTGTTGAGTCTCCACGATTATAGTTAAAGAGAGTTATAGCACCACGAATGCTATCTTGACTTGCGTAGTTGTGGGCCATCGATATGAAGATTATACAGTATGTTTATATATATCAAATACATTAATATACATATATTACATTTTTATAAATTTTATTGATAAGGCATCTGGTATGCATCTCTTAGTTCAGGTCAAGTCATCTTCGACAGATTTTTGCTTTGCAAATAGACATCTAATTATGATGACCCTCAATTGACTTTTAGTTATCACCGCCTTCCCATTTCATTTTTTTACCTGCGTACCACTACTAAGGAAAGCCAATTGAAAAACCCTCCTTAAAACCGGACCATAAGGACAGACGGACTGACATCTCTACCGCTGACTCCCGATTTGGCTCCAGCTTTTACACGTCTTTATGGTGTTTGAACATTGCGCTGAAGATATTACTTCCCATGCCTCGTGTACTTTAACGTAAGCTAATTGCATTATTGGAAAACTTATTTGTATAAACCCTTTGTCTGGTACCCCACTCCTTCATGTGGGTTATTGGTTTAGAGAAAGAGAGAATTGAAAGAATATTGTGAGAGTGAGATGGGGAGAGAAAACGAAAAGGATATTGAGAGAAAGAGAAAGAGAGAAATGGAGAGAATATTGAGAGAGAAAAAGAGAAATGGAAAGAATATTAAGAGGGAGAGAGAAAGAGAGAGGCGTTTGATACAGTGGAAACTGGGAGGGAAGGTGAAAAATCAGGAGAAAGGGGATTTTGAGAGCGAGAGAGTGAGAGAGAGAAGGGGAGAGAGAGAGAGAGACAGAGGGAGAGATAGATAGATAGATAGAGAGAGAAAGAAAGAGTAGAAAGGATATTGAGAGAGAAATGGAAAGAATATTAAGAGAAAGATATATATAGACAGAAAGGCATATATAGAGAGAGGAAAAATGTAATGAATAATGAGAGAGAGAGGGAAAGGGAGAGAAATAGAGATGATATTGAAAGAGAGATAGAAAGATACAGACACAGAGATAGAGATATAGATACCCACACATACACAAAGGAAAATAAACACACAAATATATATCCATGTACATAAATATATATATATAAATATAAATATATATATATATATATATATATATATATATATATATATATATATATATATATATATATATGTGTGTGTGTGTGTGTGTGTACAACATACACTTACAACCACACAACCACACACACACACAGACACACACACACACACACCGGCCCTTAATCCAATAGACCACACGGCCCACTAAAAGAATTGTCTAACCAGATGCCTTACATCCATCATGGAAATTACCTATGTGCTCATAGCAGAGCAGTGATCGCGAGGTTTTACAGACAATTCCCGTGGCAGCAATGAATTAGAAATTCAAGTCCCAAATCAGGTTACCGAGGTAAAATCTATGTGAAGA
>BOPN01003300.1:164613-166701 GCA_017312705.2 Penaeus japonicus | reverse complement strand
ATACATAGAGAGAGAGAGAATGGGGGGGGGGATGTAGAGAAGATGGGGGAAGGGAGGGAGATAGAGAGAGGGGGGGAGGATGGGACGGGGAGGTTAGAGGAATCAGAAAGGGGAGGAGGAGGAGGAGGAGAAGGAGAAGAGTAAGAAGGAACAGGAGGAGAAGGAAGAGGGAGGAAAAGGAGAAGAAGAAGAAGAAAAGAAAAAGAAGAAAAAGAAGAGAAGAGGGAAAAAAGAAGAGGAGGAGCAAAAGGGAGCAGAGGAGGAGAGACAGGAAGAAGAGATGAAGGAGGAGGAGGAAGAGGAAGACTGAGGAGAAGAAGAAGAAGAGGGAAGTACAGACGACGGAAGAGAAATGAACTCTTCTTTGACAGTCTTTCCGACACGCAGCTGTTGCCTCTTATCCTCAGCCTCGCCCTCCTCCTCCTCCTCCTCTTCCTCCTCCTTCTTCTCCTCTTCTCCTATTCCTACTCTTACTTCTTCTTCTCCTCTTCCTCCTACTCCTTCTCCTCTTCTCCTATTCCTACTCTTACTTCTTCTTCTCCTCTTCCTCCTACTATTTCTTCTTCTCCTCCTCAGCCTCGCCCTCCTCCTCCTCCTCTTTCTTCTTCTCCTCTTCCTCCTCTTCCTTCTTCTTCTCCTTTTCCTCCTACTCTTTCTTCTTTTTCTTCTCCTCTTCCTCCTCCTCTTTCTTCTTCTCCTCTTCCTCCTACTATTTATTTTTCTCCTCTTCCTCTTACTCTTTCTTCTTCAACTCTTCCTCCTCCTCTTTCTCCTTCTCCTCTTCCTCCTACTCCTTCTTCTTCTCCTCTTCCTCCTCTTATTTCTTCTTCTCCTTTTCCTCCTTCTTCTCCTCTTCCTCCTACTCTTTCTTCTTCTCCTCTTCCTCCTACTCTTTCCTATTCTCCTCTTCCTCCTTCTTCTCCTTTTCCTCCTACTTTTCCTTCTTCTCCTCTTCCCCTTACTCTTTCTTCTTTTTCTTTTCCTCTTCCTCCTCCTCCTTCTCCTCTATCTCATTCTCTACCTCCTCCTCTTTCTTCTTCTCCTCTTCCTCCTCCTCCTCCTCTTTCTTCTTTTCCTCTTCCTCCTCCTCCTTCTTTTGCTTCTCCTCTTCCTCCTCCTCCTCCTTCTTCTTCCTCTATCTTCTTCGTCTTTTCCTCTACCTCATTCTCTTCCTCCTCTTTCTTCTTCTTCTCTTCCCCCTCTATCTTCTTCTCTACGCCCTTTCTTCCTCCTCCTCCTTCTTCTTCTCTTTTTCCTTCTACTCTTTCATCTTCTCTTCCTCTACCTTCTTCTCTTCCTCCCCCTTTTCATTCTTCTCGTCTATCTCCTTCTTCTCCTCCTTCTCCTTCTTCTCCTCCTTCTCCTTCTTCTTCTCCTTTTCCTTCTTCATCTCCTTTTCCTTCTTCTTCTCCTTCTCCTTCTTCTTCTCCTTCTCCTTCTTCTCCTCCTTCTCCTTCTTCTTCTCCTTTTCCTTCTTCATCTCCTTTTCCTTCTTCTTCTCCTTCTCCTTCTTCTTCTCCTTCTCCTTCTTCTCCTCCTTCTCCTTCTTCTCCTCCTTCTCCTTCTTCTTCTCCTTCTCCTTCTTCTCCTCCTTCTCCTTCTTCTCTTCCTTCCCCTTCTTCTCCTTCTCCTTCTTTTCCTCCTCCTTCTTCTCCTCTTCTTCTTCCTTCATTTTCTCTCCTTCGCCCGCCTCCTCCTCAATCTTTTTCTCCTCTTTCTTCTTTTTCTTCTTCCTCTTCTCTTAATCTCCCTCGCCCCCTTCCTCCTTCTCCTTTTCTTTCTCCTTCTCCTCCTCTTCTTCATCCTATTCCTTATTTTTCTTTTTTTCTTCTTCTTCTTCTTCTCCTCCTTCTCCTCCACCTTTTCTTTCTCCTTTTCCTCTTCTTCTTCATCCTATTCCTTACTTTTGTTTTCTTCTTCTTCTTCTCCTCCTCCTTCTCCACCTTTTCTTTCTCCTTCTCCTCCTCTTCTTCATCTTATTCCTTTTTCTTTATTTTCTTCCTCCTCTTCTCCTCCTACTCTCCCCACTCCTCCTAATCCTCCTTTTCTTCCTCCTCCTCTTACCATTTCTTCTCCACAACCCCCGTC
>BOPN01003300.1:154613-157113 GCA_017312705.2 Penaeus japonicus | reverse complement strand
GGAGAAGGAGGAGGAGGAAGAGGAGAAGAAGGAGAAGGAGTTAGAGAATGAAGTAAGAAGTGGAGGAGAAGGAGGAGATAAAGATGGAAGGAGATGATAAAAAATAGAAGAAAAACCGGTATGGAAAGAGAAAGTAGGCAAAGAAGAAAAAGAAAAGGAAAAAGAAGAAGAATGAGATGAAGAAAGTGATGGAGATGAAGAGAAGAAGAAGAAGAAGAAGAAACAGAATGAGTACAAGGAGATGGAGAAGAAGAAGAAGAAGAAGAAACAGGAGTAGACGGAGAAGAAGATGGAAAAAATAAAGATAAGGAGATGGAAAGGAGGAAGATGAAAAAGAAGAAGGAGATGGAGAAAATAAAGAAGAAAAAGATGGAGTAAGGATAAAGATAAAGACATTCTTACTGATTTTTTTTACCTTGGAAAAAAAATAATCCCCTTAATTTATGAAAAAAAATGTTTCCCTTTGTCTCAAGAGCTCGAATTCCTTATAAGATTCCGAGAGGAAAGTGAGTTAGAAAATAAACATTTTGATGCTGACTGTGGATATTACCCTTTTCTTTTTTCTCTTTTTTTCTTTTTTTATTATCTTTTTATGGTTCCGTTTTCTTTCTCTCCTTTTTCTTTGGGAGGTGTTTTGTACTTTTTTTTATTTTTTTTTTTTTTATTCTGTGATATCTGTTCTTGTCTTTCTGTTTCTATTGTTATGTGTCTGTGTTTCTGTCTATCTGTCTGTATGTCTGTAGGTCAGTCAGTCAGTCTATCAAACAAACTAACACATAATATACAAGTACACACACACATATATAACCACACACACACAAACAAACAAATGCGTACACACACATAAATAAACAAACACACAAACAAACACACACAAACAAACACGCTCACACACACAAACAAACACACAAACAAGCAAACACACACACAAACACACACAAACACACCCACCCACCCACCCACACACACACACACATACACACAAACACACACAAACACAAGCACACACACACATACATCAGAGAATCAGTGTTCCTCAACAGGACAGGATAACACTCTGTTGTAGAAAGTTCATTGAACTCTTTGATGCAACCGAACCATCTGCAACATTTTGAACTTTGAAGGAAATATTGTCTACGAGATATGGGTTCTTGCACTCTTGGGATAATGCAGGTGGTGATGATGATGATGATAGTAATGATAGTTACTATGATTATGATAGTGATGAGAACTATAATGATTAAAATAACAAATATAACAATAATGATGATAAGGATAATGATAATGATGATCTTACAATAAGGAAATGATGGAAATGTGTGTGTGTGTATACACACACACACACATTCTGAATTACTGATGCAATTTATGACAACCTATCATTGATATGGTAACATGCCTGACAAATCACAGACATTATCCCTAATTTAGATAAATGATCATGATAATATTCATGAGCCTCATTACTATTACGATACTATCATAGCAATATGGACAATTGCCATGAAGACATTGTGATGCAGTTGATGATATCCTTACGGGGTATGTGTGTGTGTGTGTCAGTAAATGTCTTTGTGTGTGTACGTATGGCAGTGTGTGTGTGTGTGTATGTATGTATGTATGTATGTGTGTGTATACATATATACATATATATATATACATAATTACATATATATATGTATATATATATATATATATATATATATATATATATATATATATATATATATATACATATATATACATAATTACATAAAGCAGTAACAACGAGTCAGAGGATCAGAAAAAAAAGTAAAATAGCGCCCCCCCCCCCGCACCCAATAAAAAAGAAGAAGAAGAAAAAGAAGTAGCAAAAAAGAAATACGGTATTCTTTACTAAACTCCCCTCCCCCTCCCCTCCTCTTGCCTCCCCCCCCCCATTTTTGTTCCTGATGGCATTCCAATTTCGTCGCATTTTCGCTCCTGATCCAGTTGGGAATGCGTGTGTGTGTGCCTGTGTGTGTGTGTGTGTACGTGTGTATGTGCCTGTGTGTATGCGTGTGTATGTGCCTGTGTGTGTGTGTGTGTGTGTGTGTGTGTGTGTGTGTGTGTGTGTGTGTGTGTGTGTGTGTGTGTGTGTGTGTGTGTGTGTGTGTGTGTGTGTGTGTGTGTGTGTGTGTGTGTGTGTGGGGGGGTGTGTGTGTGTGTGTGTGTGTGTGTGTGTGTGTGTGTGTGTGTGTGTGTGTGCGTGTGTGTGTGTGTATGTGCCTGTGTGTGTGTGTGTAAATTCGATGTGGACACGTGTGCTTCTGTTGTAAGTTGTTATCATTTTCATTGTTGGATTGGATTTGTGTGAGTTATTTCTATTTTTTTCATTTTTTTCTTTCTCTCTCTCCCTCTTTCTTTCTCTCTTTTTCATTCTCTGTTTATCTTCGTTTCTCTTTTTATATTCCCTTTTTCATACCTTCTTTGTTTCTCAATCTATTCCATTCTTTATGTCTTTTCCTGTCTCTCTTTCTTT
>BOPN01003300.1:134613-139613 GCA_017312705.2 Penaeus japonicus | reverse complement strand
TTAATGATAACAATCATGATAATAAGGATAATAAAAATATAATATTGATCAGTATAGTAATAATAAAGATAACAGTAATGTTAATAATAGTAGTAATAAACAAATAAGGAAGACAATGATAATAATGATGATGATAATGATGATAATTACAATAGCAATAATGATGATGATAATAACAATAATGATAATAACAGTATCAATGATAATGATAATGAAGACGAATATGGGTAACAACAAAATGATAATAACAAAAATAGTGATGATAATTAGAGTAAAAGGAATAGTAGTTATAATGATTATAGTAATAATGACAATGATAATGATAATAACAATGGTAAGGATTATAATATTAATAATCATAGATATTAATATTGACTATTGTAACAATAATGGTGCTGGTCATAATGATAATGATTATGATAACGATAGTGATAGTAAATATGATGATAATACTGATAATAAAAACTATGATAAATGTAGATATGAGGATAATGGTAATGACAATAATAATGATGATAAATGATAATGATAATACCCATAATGGTGATAATGATGATAATATTATTACCAATAGCAATAATGATAATACTAATAACACTGATAAAATTGATGATGATAATGAAAATAGTAACAACAACTGTGATGATTATGATAATGATGGTAATGATGATAAGAACAATCGTACTGATAATAATAATAATAATAGTAGTAGCTGTGGTAGTATTAGTAATGATGATAATGAGGAGGAGAATTTGGATAAAGATTATGATAATAATAACAAAAATAGTAATAATAATGATAATGATAATAGGGATAACAATGATAATAATGATAGCAATGATAACAATAATGATAACAAAAATACTTGTAATTATGATAATCACGATAATAATATTTATACAAAATGACAATGACACAGATATATAATGATATTGATAATAACAATAAGAGTAATAATTATAATGATATTAATATAGATAGCAGTAATGAAAATAATCATAATGATTAATATGATAATAATAATCATGATATCAATCTCCTCTCGCCTCTCCTATCCAATACTTCTATCTCCTTCATATTCTACCCCCCTCCATACACCCCCTCACTCCCCACCCCTCCCCACCATCCATCCTCCCCACCTTCCCCTCCTCTTCCCACCGCTTCCTCTGCTCACCTACCCCCTCTCCCCACCTTCACCCCCTCTCCCCACCTACCTCCCTCCCAACCATTCCCCCTCTCTCCACCCCTTCCTATACCCACCTAACCCCCCCCCCCCCATCTTCTCCCCATCTCTCCTCCTCTTCCTCTCCCCACCTACCTCCTCTCCCCACCTTCCCCTCTCTCCACCTTCCCCTTCCTCTCCTCACTTCTCCGTATCTCTCCACTTCTTCCTCTCCCCCTTCCGTATAACCCTTTCCCTCCTCACTCCCCCTCCCCACCTCCCCCCAACCCCACACCCTTTCCTCCTCCTCACCTCCCCCCTCCCCCCTCCCCTCCCCCTTCTCCCCCCTCTCTCTACACCCTACCACCCTACCCCACTTCCCATCCCACTCCCCCATTCCCTCTCCCAACTCCCCATCCCCCCTCAACTCACTAACCCTTCCCCCCTCCACCCCCTTCCCACACCTCCCCCCTACCCCCCTCCCAACCCCAACGAAACCCCATAAATTAGAGGTTTCATCCTGTGGTTTCCCGATCCCCAGCGAACACGAGTCAACCGCAAAACATCCGTATAATTGGATCTCGTGAATGTCTTTCTGTTTACAGTTACAAATCTTTAACTTCTCACAACAGCCGAATTAAAGAGGAGAACAGCTTATATGCCTTTTTTTTCGTTTATTTTTTTTCTTTGAGGGTATGTATGTATGTGTGTGTGTGATCTAGTCTTGTCTTGTTTGTTTGTTTTTTTCTTTTTTTTTCTTTATTTCTTTCTCTTTCTTTCTCTCTTTCTCTGTCTGTTTCTCTGTCTGTCTTTCTATTTATCTCTCTCTCTCTTTCTCTCCCTATCTCTCTTTCTTTGTCTCTGTCTCTCTCTCTCTCTCTCTCTTTCTCTCTCTCTCTCTTTCTCTCTCTCTCTCTCTCTCTCTCTCTATCTCTCATCTTTATTTGTATCATCATTATTATAATCGTTATGATTATTATCATCATTATTATCATTGATATGATTATTATTGTTATTACTGTAATTAGCATTGGTGTTGCAACAATTATCATCTTTATCATTTTATTGCTATTTTCATGTTTTGTTAAAAGAAGAAAGTGTGTTTGTGCGTATGTGTATGTCTGTGGTTTGTGTGTGTGTTTGTGTGTGTGTTTGTGTGTGTGTGGGTGTGTTTGTTTGTTTTTTGTGTGTTCGCGCGGGCTTATGTGTGTGTGTGTGTGTGTGTGTGAGTGTGTCTGTGGTTTGTGTGTGTGTGTATGAAAGAGAACACAAAATCCAGGCATCACAAAGTAAACAGGAACTTCGACTTCAAAGAAAAATAGAGACAAGATAAAAGAAAAGAAAGATAGACAAGATGAGCATGAGAACAGGAGGAATAGAAGGAAGAAGAAAAGGAAATAAGAAAGAAAAACAATTGAACATGGAAAACATGTGGAAAAGGAAATAAGAAGAAATATCAAGAAAAAACGTAAGAAAAGAAGAAGAAGAAGATGAAAAGATGAAGAAAAAGGAAGAAGAAAAAAAAAGTAAGAAGAAACGAGGAAAAGAAAGAGAAGAATAAGAGCAAGAAAAAAGGAGAAAAGGAAGAGGAAGAAGAAAAAAGAAAGACTGGGAGAAGAAAAAATAAAAGAAAACTATTTAAAAAAAGATCTTAAGAACAGAAAAAACAAACAAGACAATGAAGAAAAAAAGAAACAGAAAGAAAAAAAAATCCAGAATTAAAAAGAAAGAAAAAGAAAGAAAACAAAAAAATCAGAAAAATACTTAATAAACAAACAAACAAACAAAAAATACAGAAAAGAAAACACAAACACACACAAAAAAAAACGATCAGAAAGCCGTCTCTCCGATGCATCCCTCAACCCCCTTCCCCTCCCCCCCCCCCCCCCCCAAAAAAAAAAAAAAAAAAAAAAACGCCGAAGATCCCCCTACAGCCTCTCAGGGTTAGCGCGAAGAAAACGGGAGCTGATATGTATGTAAATAAAGCCATCAGCTCTTGGAAAATTTGAAAAACCTTAAAAGCATGCGGGCCCGGAGGCTTAACAAAATAACTTAGGCGACAAGCGAGCTCTTTCCTGCCTACTTCGCGGCCATATCCCAAGTATAGCGAGATTTGCATAATCCCTGCAAGTATAATACACACTGGATGGTTCTGGATGCGAGAAGGCGCCGCAGAGGGGGTCTTTTTGGATTGAGGGCGGAGGGTCGGGGGGAGGGGGGTGGTAGGGGTGTGTGGGTGGTGGGTGAGGAAGGGGATGAGGAGGAGGGGGGATGAGGAGGGGGGATGGGGAAGGGGAGTTGGGGTGGGGGTGGTGAGGGGGGATGGGGGATGAAGAGGGGGATGGGGGGTGGGGGATAGGGTGTAGAGAGGGGGGATGGAAGTGGGGGTGTAGAGAAGGGGGTAGATGGGGAAGTGGGGGTGTAGAGATGGGAAGATAGGGGGGAGGGGGGTGTATAGAAGGGAGGGGGAGATAGGGGAGGATGGGAAGGGGTGTAGAGAAAGGGGGGGGAGATGGGGGAGAAGAGGAAGGGTGGAAGATGGTATAGGGAGGTGGGGATTAAATGGGGAGGGGTGGAAGGGTGGATATAGGGGTAGGAAATAGGTGGGGGAATGGGAAAGTGGATGGCAAGGGTGGGGGGGAGGTAGAAGATAATAGGGATGAGGAAAAAAGGGAGAGAGTGAGATGGAGGAAGAGGGAGAAGAAAATGGTGGGAGGAGGAGGAGGAGGAGGGAGGGGAGGTGAGGAAGAGAGGGAAGAAGGAGAAGCTGTGGAGAGAGAGGAGGAGAAAGGAGAAACAGAAGACGAGAGAGAGAGATGGGGAAGATGGGAGAAAGTGAAAAGGGGTAGACAGAAGAAAAAAAAGGGGAAAAGAGGGGGAAAGAAGAAAATATAATTAAGGGAGAGTTGATGACATGAAGATGAGGGCAGAGGGAGAAGAGGGGGAAATTATATCATAATCATCATTATCAATATTGTTATCATCATATCATCATCATTATTATTACTACTGTTGCCAATATTAGTATTAGTACTATTGTAATTATCAATGTCATTATTGTCATCATTATTATTATTATTATTGTTGTTATTACTATTATCATCATCATCAACATCATGATAATAATAATTATAATAACAATGATAACAATAATGATAATGATAACAATGATATAGTATGATAATGATAATAATAGTAATGATAATTATGATAATGATAAGCAGGGTAATGATGATAATAATGATAATAGTGAAAATTATAGTAACATCAATAATGATGATAATGATAATGTAATCATGATATTGATTATATTGACGATTATAATGATAATGATATTAATAATTATTATATAACAATGGGAACAATATCAGCAATAATGATGATTATGATAGTGATAATGTTAATTATGATGAGGATGATAAAAACAATGATGTTCGTAATGATGTTGATAATAATGATCATGATGATAATGATGATAGTAATGTTTGTAATAATGATAATGACGATAACAACAATATAGAAATATTGATGATAATAAGGACGACTAAGAAAATAATAGAAATAACGTTAATAACAATTATGATATATATATATATATATAAAAACAATAACAATATTGTGTCTTTCTCCCCCCTCCCTTTTTACCCCTCTTCTCCCCCCCCCCTCCCTTCCCTCTTCCATTCCCCTCTTTTTCCTACTCCATAAGCACCTCACCTCATCCCCCTCACACCCATTCCTCTTCCGTCTACCCCATCCCCTTCTCCATCCCCCTCTCACCCCTTTCACCCCTTTTTTCTCCCTCCATCCCCTACCCTCTCCTATCTTCCCGTTTCTTCCC
>BOPN01003300.1:95000-97500 GCA_017312705.2 Penaeus japonicus | reverse complement strand
TGTCTGTTTGTCCCTGTCTCTCTTTCTTTCTCTCTCTCTCTCTCTCTCTCTCTCTCTCTCTCTCTCTCTCTCTCTCTCTCTCTCTCTCTCTCTCTCTCTCTCTCTCTCTCTCTCTCTCTCTCCCTCTCTCTCTCTCTCTCTTTCTCTCTCTCTATCATTCGACAAACAAAGTTATTTTCAAGGGAAGTCTTGCGTGGTATCTGCAAATTGTTGGAACGACCCGTTGTTAGTCTGCGAGTCTGACGCGACGCGGAAAGTCTTTTGAAAACATGAAGTAACTTCCTAAACTCAGAGCATGTAGACCGTGGCAAAGTGAATAAACTAAGAGGAGCATGATCGCATACTTGAAAAAAATCAAAAACCGATATAAAAAAAAATAAATGCAACAGTACTCAGAGAGCGCCTTTGTAATCATCTTTCCGACGCGACCCTATCTCAATGCAAATTAAAGAGAAGGGGAAAAAAATAAAGGAAAATAGGAAAGCGAGAGGGAAAGAGGAGAAAAGAATGTAGAAACGATTCCGACTTTTTGCATAAAGTTTCCATGTGGATTGAGTATACATTCCTCGTGTTTTTATCTGGGGACAGAAACACAGACGTGCATAGCAAAAAAGGCTTTATCCTCACTTCTTGCATTTCTGCTTTCCTGTAACTTTGAAATGAACATGCGAAGAAAATGAGGGATGGGAGGGAATGGGGATAAAGAGATACGAAAGAAGAACTAAGATGAGGAAAAAAGAAAAGAAAATTTAGTAACGGTGATAGTTATCAGTACTTTATTTTCTTTATCTGCACACACACACAAACACACACACTCACACACACACACACACACACACACACACACACACACACAAACACACACACACATACACACACAAACACACACACACACACACACACAAACACACACACACATACACACACAAACACACACACACACACACACAAACACACACACACATACACACACAAACACACACACACACACACACACACATATATATATATATATAAAACAACAGAAGGTCTGCGAGGGAATCGGATTCTTATGATAAATAGGAGGAAACCCCATCACACACAACCACAAACACACATATAAACACCTGCACGTACACTCACACATATATAAACACACATGCACATAGACACACACCCACACACACACACACATGCACACACAGTGAAGGTACATCCACCCAGACACAACCGTCCCTTTATAGGATTCCTTAGGGATTTTCTGTAAGGGAAGGAGATCCACAAAGTCCAGAGAACAACCTGCCAAAGTTAATCATTTCACACACACACACACACACACACACACACACGCGCGCGCGCGAACGGATAAACGTAAAAAGAACAGCCACCAATCTTTACCCCTTCGCCCCTGCTGTCCTTTCCACTTGGTAACACAGCCATTCCTCTTAACCAATGCGATTGCATTCTCAGCAACACTAACTCCGGATATCAATTGCCATTATATTGCACATCCATTACTACAATGGACGCCCTGGCAGAATGCAGGGGACATAATCGTATACGAATCTTAGGCGCCGACATACAATAAATTACGTCATTCGCCATTAGAATCCTATCCGATCCCCCTTTGAGTCGCCGAGAAGGGATTGAGCGCTTGTGTGAATAGAGCTCTTGCCGTTGTCTGCAGTGCCGCTGTTTGTGTTGGTGGGAGGTTTTGTTTATCTATTTATCTCTTTTATGAGGGGGGAAGTTCGTAATGTTTGTCTGTGTAAGTGCTGTCTTTGTCTGTCTGATTGTTTTTTTTTTAATTTTCATCTACATATCAGCATGTTTTATATCTGTCGATCTATTGCATCGTGTATCTATTGGACACTCGAATAAGGGGACAAAAGAAAACAGTTTTTTTTTTCCGAAATAGCCTTCCCAAAAGAAAAAACAACAACAACAACAAATAGATGAAGAGAGGATGACGGCCTGTGTTTACGGCCGCGAGTGCCAAAACAGGGCAGGCATACTGGCACAGACGCGCATCACAGACGCTGCATTAGTCTGGGCCACTTTTCTCTCATCATTCTGCCTTAATGATGATCAGAATGATAAGAAGGATGACCGGGTTGACAATGAAAACGATGATGATAGTAATAGTAAGAACCATAATGATAAAGATAACAATAATGATAATAACAACAACAACAAAAATACTAATATTAAGGATTGTATATATATTTGTATATACAATTATGCATATGTATATATATGAATACATAGATAGATAGATAAATAGATAAGTAGATAGATAGATGCATAGATACATGAATAAAAAGATAGATAAAGATAGATTGGCAGTTAGAGGGATGCCGTGTATAAGTGTGTGTGTGTGTGTTAGTACAGACATACATGTGTGTATTCATCTCTATTAATTTTAACTCCTTTATCTATTTCCATTTCTTTGTCATTACTCTTCTCTTTGTCCTTCATTCCCTCTTTCTTCTCTAATGTTTCACTTCCTTCTTTTCACATT
>BOPN01003300.1:70000-77500 GCA_017312705.2 Penaeus japonicus | reverse complement strand
ACCCAGAGAGAAAGCACGTGAAAAAACTCTGTAACTCATCGCCCAAGTGGAAGTGGCAACAGTCGTTAAGGTTTTTCGGGGGAAGGGAGGGGTAACTGCTGCCAGTGCTCGTCTTCTGCAGCACAATTATGCCATGCAAGGTGGTATTAAGAGGCACTGAACGTGGTACAACCTCGTGCCACTACAACCATCCCCTTCCAGATAGCTAGCCGCTACAGCATGCGTCTGTGGGAACAGAGAGGAGCGGACGCACATATGGAGATCCCCCTGGACTAGGTAGAGGGAGGAACGAGCACGTAGAATCCACGTCGGCGAGCGAAGGAAATATGCTCAAACTCAACCTCACACGAGACAACTGGACACCCTCTTCCAGGAAAATCTGGGGAAAAGTTCAGGCATTAGGTCATACACAAATCCTGTGCTCTACTATATATAGGGGCGGGGGGAAGCCTTGTTTAGTGGGGATATAAGTGTAGGACAAGAGAGAAGGGGTCATGAGAAGCGTAAAACAAAATAGCAATACACTAACTGTAACACAAAACATTTACTGCACGGACGGAACACTATACACCACCATAAACGGAACAGTAACTCTAGCAGAAGCGTCTGTCTCCACCATATGGTAAACGGCATCAGTGCGAGGTTCGTGGCGATGGCTGCCAAATCCACCAGAAAGACCTGAGCTCGTGTTCATGCACTCCTGCCACTCCCTTTCCATAGTCAAAAATCATGGCAGCAAGCAATAAACATTCATAGTACAAGCAGCGTGCAAAACTGTTGTACAGTATGTAAAACCATGTATGCAAACATATACTAGACACTGGAAATATCATGGAACATAAATATATATACATAAATAAAGTGTACTCAAACAAAAAATAAGGTGAGCTAAAACAAAAGGTGCTCAATAAAATAAATACATAAACATGAACAGAAAGATAATAATAATCTAGCTAGCTAATGTTCATGGCTGCAAAGCTTCAGGTGACCTTACAAAACTAAGCATTATTTAAGGGATTATCTGGATCAGGATCAGCTTTATCTGGTTTGGGTTGATCTACACCTCCAGGCATAATCAATTATAGTTCCTCATTTATAGGAAAGGTATCTGATTGTAGTGTATTCTGTGTTCCATTAATTTAGCGACACCTCTTAATATGTAAGAAACTGGATCAACTTTCTTAATTATTCGTAAAGGTTCAAGCAATCTGGACATTGAACTTGCACCACCTTGACCTAGTGGTCTTCTGCATAATACTAAGATGACCTCTGTTCGTTCAGGAATTGCCCTGGTTCAGCTGTCTACACCCTCCATGTTCTCTCCCCTTCCTCTTTGCATACTGATAACTGCGGAATTGCGAGCAGCGAGTAAATTGAGCTGCCCTCTACCGATCTCACCATCATGGGTGTGGTGATTTGTGATACTAACCGAAAAAGTACAATTTCTATCTGTTAGAACTACAAAGGCTGGTTTTTAACGGACCTATGGAATGCCGGGTTTAGCGCAAGGTGTATGTATTCTACTCTAATATTCTAAGTATCAGGAGAATCTCCAAACAATGCTGCTAAACAATCATTAACAACACGGTTACATCTCTCCACCATAGTCTTCGTTCCCATTAAGCTACAAACTCCTCGAAAATACTCACAAGTTAACTCGGTCCCATTATCTGATACTTATGTAACCTTACAGACCAAAAAGTGTTGTAAAATTATTAATTTAAACGTCCACTAGAGCATCCTCAGCAGGTAGGGGTGCCAACTTCATGAGATCGTCTATAACAGTCATCACATTTATCACCGCTATGTGCAGGCGGAAACTCAATAGGCTCAATGGAGACACTCTCAAGGGGCATCCTCTCAACACTGCTCTACGTCTCTGCCAACCGATTTTATGTTAGGTGGGAAAACAAGTTGATTTATAAAACCGAACAAGACGTTACAAACATGATATAATACTCCATCTTTTAGCTAGATCTTTTATGGATCTTAGCTCAGGATACTAGGAATTATGGTGTGGTATGGGAATTCTATGAGATCCCTACATATGGGGCCTTGCAACTGCAAGGTACAAAACTGTTCAGGTTCCACAGTCGACAGATCTATTGTGGCAACTTTCCTAGACAACATGTCTGGTACATGATGTATTGCACCTGGCGTATACACTACTTTGCAGTCATAGGACCCAATTTCGTGACTCCAACGTGACATTCTAGCTGAGTGTGTAGCCCACTTAAGGATATAAGTCAATAGGCGATGATATGTGAGCACCTCATAAGATCTCCAATGAAAATAAGCATTAAATGCCATCATCCCTTCTATAACAGCCTCTGTTCCTGCTGCATAGTACCTAATTTCTGGCCCCTTTAACTTGTGGCTAAAATATGCAATTGCATGAGGTTGTCCCTCATTACATTGTATTAAATACGCTATTATCATTAACTTGGACGTGCCTGTATGAATCTTGAAGGGAAAATCATAGTCAGATCTTTGCAGGAGAGGTGCTATAATTAATGCTTGATTTAATTTGCTGAGCTCCTCGTTCTGTTCATCTTCTTATGTGAGCTGTTTTTTCATATACTGTAGTAGTCTCACCTTTAACCTTTACAAATGACCAAGGTATGAGTAAAGAGACCACACTACCGCTAATGAAAATGTCACTATAAGGAACTCGCAAATTAAGCGATGGAGGGGGGGGGGGGATGTACACTTTACTCTGACGAACCAATCTAGTCAGGTTTTGTATAGTAAACGTACGTTAATATCAAGTTCGGACGAGTACACGTTGACTAACACAACACCTAAGAAAGAAGTGTTAGTGAATGTATCAAGTAGATGCTCATCTTCGAGATGTATATAACACTGTACAGGTGTTGGATAGCAAGAAACCGAGAAGAAAAATCTTCGAAAGGAAATCTATGCCTACAAGGACGTCACCTGGAAATAGACAAGAACTAGAAACAATTAATCAATGCATAAGTTTCAGATGCAGTGTAACAATAACACTCAAATCACTCTCTTCTACTGTATTTAATAAACGTTCCAACTAAAGACAAGCCTTGCATGCATGTAATATCATATATAATGAGCTTGAAACTGATACTTTATTTGAGAGATAATGGTCGTCAGGTTAAGATTCTCGGTCGATCGTTATTAAGATTACCATGACTGCTGCTGGCCATTGGAATGTGCCCCTTCATCTGTTTGGCCAGGCAAACGCGAGGCTTCGGCTCCCCGGTCTGATAAAAAGGGACAATGCAACCTACTCTGGTCGTGGCGGCGACAGTGCCAACACACAGACTCAGGGGATTTCTCTCTTTAATCAGTTATTATATGACCCGGCACACGGTGAATAAAATATTGACCAGGTTTATTTTACATATATGACGGCTGAACTGACGCGACAGGAAGCGGATAACTAACATCGTGAGGTGTGTGACACAGTCTAGAGGTGAATGATGTTAAATCCAAGGGTAACCCAATAAGATAAACACTTCTTATTAGTGCGATTGAATCCCCAATTTCTAAAGAAAATTCTCTGGCACCCATGTATACGAAACATGAGATTTCTTAAAGATAATCCTGACCTTGTTTTAAAGTCTTTTTTTTCAAATTACTAATGAAATCTGTAATGCCTTGAAATGAAACTATTTCATTTCTGGGTTAACCTGGTGGCATTGGGCATAACGAGGTCGATTCGATGTAAATAAGCATCTGATTCTTGACTCTCTGTGAGAGTATCGTTGTTCAGGCGTGCCTTAAGGTATATTATCGCGTCATGGTCGACTCCTATTCTTATATGCTGAGAAACTACATCCATTCATATTAAGTCGGCCTCCTAGGAACTGATATTGACATCAAAATCGTAATCATTGGTAACAACAGTACCATCACTACTCACACTCCCCTGCTGGCTTATATCAACCCCTTGAACGTTACTCTCAGTGGTGGTGCTGGTCATGGCCTCCTAAAGACAAGTGACATTATCTGTTGACAGATCACTATTACCTTCTTACCCTCGCATGCTTCACTCATACTCATATAAGTTTCTTTCAGGCCTTCAAGAACATTCACATATAGTCCATGGGCCACGCCAATAGGCTCAAATTTATTTTTCTCAATCAGATCTGGGCATCATATATCTCACTGACATTAGCACCTAGCACCTACTTCGTCAATGGAGACAGACTCACTCATGGCGGCACCGTCGTTTGCCGTTGGTGGCTCATCATACTGCTACATAACAGCATGTTTTGCCAAAACTTCCGGACAGTATGTATAGATGACGGCACTTTACTTGCCAATCTTCTGGGCATTGTGTATAGGTGACCTTACTGTCCGATCTTCCGGGCGGCATGCATAGATGACGGTCTCGGTGTCATTTAATTTTCTCGGGACTTTCCTCTTCCTCACTGATGAAGCCACCTACGAAACTGATGGTGATTGGGCTTGAGATCTCCTTCCCCCATCCCCTCTCCCACTTCCCCCCATCCCCTCTTCCACTTCCCCCCATCCCCCTCCCACTTCCCCCCATCCATCCCCCACCACACACACACACACATGCATATATATATATATATATATATATATATATATATATATATATATATATATGTGTGTGTGTGTGTGTGTGTGTGTGTATATATATATATATATATATATATATATAAATGCTTCAGTGTTTGCTTCAATATGGCACATACTTACAACAGGTCACGTGACACAACAGACCAGGAATATTTCAAGCGAAAATCTTTAGTAGTTAACCCAAAGGAAATTCTATATATATTCTAAAAATAGACTCGTCTCCCTTTGATTACCGAAAAGAAATATATATTCAAGCTTTCCCTTTCATCTTATTCTGATGAATTTGAAACACATATAGACCATATATATTTTTCCTATTTTGTTTAAGTGCACGGTTGTTAAAAGGATCTAGCATTAGTTATCTATATGTATTTGTAACTCCGCCTCCAAACCTCTCCCTCCCCTTCTTTTCATTCATCTAAATCTATTCTACACTTCTTCAACCTCTGTCTTTTGCATCCCCCACTCCTTTTGCTTCTTTATCTATACAGACCCATAAACAGAGGACACACACTAGCCGGATTGCGATTTAATATCATATAAAACTCATTTTAACATCATTTCCCTCTGCCATTCCCTTCATCAATTTACCTGCATAAACCCCCCTAAAAAGGCATGCGCGCGGGCGTACGTACACACAGACAAACACGTATATACAGACAAACACACAGACACACATCTTTCCCTTCTAAACAATACATCAAATCCCTCCCGCACCCGTCCCTTGCAGGAGAAGGCACAAAGAACAAATGAACAATCTTGTCATACAACACATCATGAGGTGTGTGTGTGTGGGATGGGGGGGGGGGGGGGGGTTATGTGGGAGTGTGGAAACACTACTATTTCTTTCAGAGATTATTGTTGTCTCATTTTTTTTCTCTCTCACTTTTTCTTTCAAATAACACAGACGGTCCATTTGGTCTTTCATCTCAAGAAACGCAGGCGTGATGAAGGCAAAGGGAGAAAGAGAAAGAGAGCAGAAGAGCGAGAAAATGAGGTAGAGAAAGAAAGAGGGAGGGAGAGAGAGAGAGAGAGAGAGAGAGAGAGAGAGAGAGAGAGAGAGAGAGAGAGAGAGAGAGAGAGAGAGAGAGAGAGAGAAGGGGAAGGGGAGAGCCAAAAGACTATAAGAAAAAAAGATAACCAAAAAAGTAAGAGACAGAGAAGAGACGAGAAAGAGGGGAGAGGGACAGGGAAGAAGAGGAAAATCAGTAAGGAGCGTGGAGCAGAGCGAGACAACGTTGACGCATTAATATCAGCTTATGGCCTTGCTTGGCTGATTTCAGCGTTATGAACTAACGTATCCGTACCTGATAATGCCAAGAGAACAAGTAGTATACATGGCAGTGTGTTGACTGGGGCGTTCTTAACGTCGTGACCTCGTGGCTTTGCCTTGGTGGGCTCGGCCAGGTGGAGATGACCCTTGTGCGATAGTGGAGTGGGTCCTAGGTCGGAGGTGAGAGGTCACAAGAGATGCTTCTCCTACCGTTGTGGCTAGTGGATTGGGAGTTAAGGCAGAGGCAATCTGCAAAGAAATTTATTGGCCAGACATGTCCTCAAAGGGTGCACACCTTCGTCAATCCCTGTTCTACCAGTACAGGCCCTCCTCAAACTCGGGTGCTCTTGTTGTCAGGTCCTCCAATTCTGCATATCTTCCTGTCGGTTTCCGGTCCTTTTCGGTACTTGGCTAATGCTTGTCAGGCACCATTTAGGCAAGCTATCTTCTACAATGCTTCTCCACATTGTTGGCTGCGATAGGCCATACTCTCTCTTCTGGTGTTTCGACGGGGAGGAGAGTGTTGATAAACAAACTTTTTTATTGAATTTTCAGTTCTTTTTTGGTGCTAGTAGCAACCCCCAAGGGACATCTAAAACTAGAAGGTTCTCAGGTAGAGGAGATAACAGTGGCAACCTGCAGGAATGTCTCAGAATAAGCAGAAGGATGCTACAAAGTAAAAGAACTGACTGCTGTTTGCACCGAGTCGTCCAACCTAGTTACTTTAATTAATTCATTTATTAATTTCATACCATGATACAGTCACAATGTCAAATGTGTTTGTGAACCTAAGGGTAAGAATTAGATGATAAGGATTATAAAGAGTTCATAAGTGTATGCATATTTGAGTGAGTTAGATGAGTAACCTCGGGTCTGAATGGATTTATTCCTTAAAATATTGAAAGAAGCTAATAAAATGAATTATAATTTTAGGTACTAGGGAATGATTAGATAGTGAAATCAAATCAATCTCCTAAAATAGGAATAATTTGCAAATGGTAAAAAAATATAAAAATGATAAAATGTATCCAAGTCAGGAATTTCTGGCACATTGATTGGCCCGTAGAGTAATTGGCTTACACAAGAGGAAAAGGAATGAAACAATAAACTTCGAGGTATTATATATCTCTCTCAACACTATTGCAAATATTCAACACCCCGATCAAGCAATGGAACCCGCACGGGTGCAGAGGCATGCTGGTCCTCAAAATAGAAAAAAATACAATGAACCTTGAAGCACTATATCTCTCAATACTAATGTGAAGATGCAACGCCCTGGTGAAAACTCATTTTGATCAATCAATGGAACCCGCGCGGGTGCTGATCCTCAAAACACACACACACACACAAAGAAAAAAAATGGTTCACAAAATAAATAAATAAGAAATAGTTTAAACATTTTCTACGGTATACAAGATCAGTTACTCATCAGCTTAGTGAGGTTTGTAAATTAACTTTCACTTTGACCAAAATACGCTTAAGGGAAGGAATTGGCACCATATATAATGAAAATATGTGAAAAGTATTAGCATTAACCAAAAAGGGAGCGATTAATACGATTATAAGGGGAGACTATGTTCATGATCATTTGGTTTTTACACAATACATTATGATTGAAAAGAAAGGGAGTCCCAAGGTAA